>JADRCH010006886.1:0-11254 GCA_019843965.1 Rhynchomys soricoides
TCCTGGTGCTGTCACAAACTCTCCCAAGGAAAGCACCTTGAGGGAGACAGTCAGATCCATTGATGACGTTTATTACAAAGCCATTGGTGAATATAGGGGAGCATATAGATAAAGGCAGTCAGCAAGACATCATGAAACAGTTTAGGAGAGCTTAGTAAACTTATTCTGGTGGTTACCGTCACACAAGCATCAAAGCAATCAATAACTTATCTCCTTCCATATGTCTTTCAGAATTGTCCGTCAAACATGTCACAGTATAAAAACACCCACTCTTATATAATAGTTGTACCTGCAAAGAAAACCAGTAAAGTATTCCCGATTTATGTTAAATAACTGCAAATGTACACCTGTATTCATTAATTGCAGAAAGAGCATCCAGAGAAAGAGACAGCAGGACACTGTACTGACGCCCATGCTCCGAGAAGCCATGCTGCCTTGCATCAGGGCAGAAGGTTCTGTGGAAAGCCAATCCAGGCTGAGAGGCATCCAGAGATGCCAGAGCCAGGGAAAAAACCCTTTCATCTCCTTCAGAGTGAACAGTCAGATTCACATCAACAACTCAGTGTGACACTGTATGGGCAATGGTTTGAGCTCTTGTTCACTCAGTGAAACAAGCTGGTGAGCTTCCACCAGAATATCAATCATGACATTGTCCCAGAGAGTGTCTAAGACCAGTCTTTAGATCAGTCCACAGGGTAGCCCAAAGTCTTGTGTCACTATCCATCATTCCATATGTCTCCTCAGGGCCCCCATGACATCCTTGTTCCTAAGGCTGTAGATGAATGGGTTCAGAACAAGGGTGACAATAGAGTAGAACACAGCCACCACTTTGTCCCTTCCAGGAGAATGCAAGGAGTGTGGCTGGGTGTAGGTGGAAAGGCTGGTGACATAGAACAGGCTGGCCATGGTCAGTTGGGAGGAGCAGGTGGACACAGCTCTACTCTGTCCCTGCCCTGAACCCATCTGGAATACAACAACCAACACCCGAGCATAGGAAGCTAGGATGGCCAGGAAGGGTAGCAGCAGAATGACAAGGCCACTCATGAGGACTGTATGCTCATACTGGGACATGTCTTCACACACCAGTGGCAGCAGAGACGGAACCTCACAAAAAAAGTGATTAACCATCCTAGATCCACAGAATGGAAGTTGAAATACATACACTGTGTGTGTTAAAGCATTGATGAAGCTACTGCTCCAGGCACCAGCAACCATGGAGCAGCAGATCTTCCTGCTCATGAGCACAGGGTAGTGCAAGGGTCGGCAGATGGCTATATACCTGTCATAGGACATGAAGCCCAGCAGGAGGGTTTCAGACCCACCCAGGGTCACAAACACAAAGGCTTGGATCGCACAGCCCAGGAAGGAAATGGCCTTGGTGTCTGACAGGAAGTTAGCTGCCATCTTGGGCACAGTGGTGGAGATGTACATCATGTCAATGATGGAGAGCTGGCTGAGGAGGAAGTACATGGGGGTGTGGAGTGTTCGGTCCAGCCTGATGAGATGGACCAGTGTGATGTTGCCTGTGAGAGCCACTGCAAGAGGATGACAATGACTGTGAAGAGGAAGATGTCCCTGTATCCATACTGGAAAAGACCAACCAAGGTGAAGTCTGTCCCACAGCTACGGTTTCCTGTCTCCATGACTTAGACTGAATCAACAAAGTAGATCCAATCTATAAAGGGCATGGCCTTGTGAGGACTGTCCTTGACAAGAAAAATGCCAACTATTACATAGGGTAGCTTTTTTAGTATCTTTAGAGCACTTTCTCTTCTACCCTGTATATTAAGCATTTATATGTGTATATATATATACACATATATTCTTTAGTTATTTTTATTATTTTAAATTTTGCTTAAGCTGCTATCTCATATGCATTATTGCAAGACTTTGCTCTTTCCATGCATGCCTGAAACACTCAGCTTTGAAACAAATTTTGGATTCTCTGTCCTTACCATTTCTCCATGGATGGAGTCTTCCATCACTAGTTTATTCAAAGTTGTTTATAAGTTATACCTGAGTAAATAAGAATAAATGTTTTAGAAATCACAGAAAGAAATTTAAATGTTCACAAAATTATCAGTTATATATTCCTCAGCAAATTTTCTAGACCTGCTGCAGAATCTTTCTGGTGAGAGACTGGAGTTGGGTCTTCTCCTGTGACAGCATTCATTCACTCAGTTCTGTTATCATGTGAGCAAAGTACTCCCAGGAGGGTCCTAGGAAATTAAAACACGGAATGTGTACAGGAAGTGATTGAAGTACTGAGACCATTGTGCGATGTAAAAATTAAGAAGATGTAGTATGTCTTCAAGAGGATTACATACTGCAAGAAAACCTCATGTGGAATTATATTCAGTATTTTAGTACATTATACATATATCATTCACCCCTTGCATAAAGCAAGCAGACTACTTTAAAGGAGCGGAAGAGTGGGTAACCTTTTTCTAAACACTAAAACATGATTTAAGAAAGAGGATTTAGGAGAAATTAATAGAGCAATGTACGGAATGGTTTTTAGATTTTATGCAAAAACTTCAGTTAACTGGTACCTCCCCACTATTTCTTACAAACCATAAAATTCTAGACTGTCTAAGGTTCGGTTTGCACCTCAGTTACCCCAAGTGTCAGGTGTTATCAGGACCCTGACCTTAGTCACTGCTGAAAGTTTGGCATTACATGCTGATTTCTATGGTATGTGTGCCCGTGTGTTGCTGTGTGAGTGTGCACGCACACGCACGTGTGTAACTGGGCTCAAACGCCTGGACTTGGCCAACACTGTGACCACGAATTACACCCCTAGTAACAGGTTTCTGAGGCTAGGTCTCACCCATCTTGCACAGTAGCTTAGGTTTGTCCTCAATTTCCATCCTTCCCCGACCTTCCTGAGTGCTGGGATAGATGCTGGCCCACTAGGACCAGCCTTGTCCTAACTTCTCATCATTAAAACTTAGTCAGTGTCTGCTGAATCTTTACATATGTTAAAGTGATTTTTAAATACTATTAAATTGGAAAAGGTAAATTTTCCTTTCCCTTCATTACAGTAAGAGCAGAATTAATGCTTTTGTTCACCATGTTGGAAATCACCCAGTCCAGTTTCTCATCCTCTAAAGACAAATCTTAGTCTGTGGCAGCAGCAGCAGCAGCAGCAGCTGGAGCAGCAGCAGCAGCAGGAGCAGCAGCAGCAGCAGCAGCAGCAGCAGCAGCAGCAGCAGCAGCATCCCTGGTTCCAAACCTCCCCAGGGCATCCCAAACACAATGAGGTTTAGATGTGGCTGCTTCCCTTCATAGGACAGAGTCTGCTGGGGCAGCCTAGAGCAGTGGTCACACTTGAACTCCCACTCTTGTGAATTCCTGTCACAACCTCATCTTTTACCTAATGAGACACTAGTCTGTAGAAGGGTCATTTGGAATCTGTGTAAAAGATGTCCACTAGCCTGTTTATCCATGCACACAGTATGCACTGTACATGTGTGCCAAATTAGCACATTGCACCTTTAATTTATTAATATAAATTAAACCATAATTTATTTTGAAATCAGAAACAATTCTATATATGCTGAGAAATGGCATTTTTTATGGCAGTCTTGTCCCCAGTCCCTTTCTCCCTGTGAGAAGGGTCACATGCTGAGAGTTTCAATGGACAGCATTCACCTGTGGATCTTGCAGACCTTTTTTAAAGCCATAGCTGGAATGCGCGCCTAGCCAGGAGTTGATTCAATTCCAGAGTATGGGTTACAGGTAGAAGTACGTGCTTCAACCAGTAATCCCAATACATACCTTCACTAGCAAACGCACCATTGCTATCGGGTCCACAAGGGACAATGGCAAATTCATCAGAGAAGTTGGCTTTACTTCAGGAATTCCTTGATGCAGGGCTCCTTTGTCAGCTAAGGTGCTGTGCTGAGACCAAGCCAGAATTCCGTCTTCCATCAAGCTGAGTATTTTAATAAGAGGATAATGGGGACATTTTCCTCAGGATGAGTAGATGTGTAGACTGCCTGTCTTTTTATAAATTTAACTCCAACATAATTTTAACCACATCATAATCGACTGTATATACGAGATACACATCTCACTTTCCTAGGATTCATCCTCAAAAAAGGAATATAAAGTAAAAACAGAAAATGAACCTGCCCAAAAATATACAGAAAGATAAGTCACCTAGAGATAACAGGTAGAAAGTCACTACTCTGCCTTCATGAATAACTTTTAAATACAGTGTTAATATCCAGTGAATCAAGCTATTTAATCTCTGTATCAAAAAAGAAACCCTGGATTCTAAAACCTCCGAGTCCCATCACATTTTGGAAACTGTAAGCTGACTTCGAAATTTTAAGGTAGTTGATTTTTTGGCCCCAAAAATATATTTCACTTAACTTTGAAGACTTATGTGGGAAAAAATATCATTTTGTCATCTATGGAAGCCTTTATGGTCTTAAATGCTCTGGCTGCCTGTGGAAGATTGGAGCTCACAGTCATTCTTTCAGAATCCTGCTGGGAAAAGCTGGTCTCTTGTCCACAATTAAATAAACACATCAATTAAAAGAAAGATACCATGTTATTAGTACTCATGTTTGCACTGCACAATAGAAGTTAAAAGAGATCAGAATCGATGTTCAAAACATATTTTCGTCATAACTGAAGCTGATAATCTTTTAAAAAATTCATTCCATGACACATTCTTAACATGCAATTGGCACAGAAGCATAAGGAATAAGCTGCAAAATGTAGATTTTAGAAGCATCATACATATGGTATTTTCATGAATTATATAATCTAGGGCTTGGCTTGTGTCACATATTTCTGAAGACAATCTAGGAAGGTTGAGCACGATCACTGATGTAGGAGAGTCATGTTTATGAAAGCCACAACTCCATTTGATGTTGGAATAAAACAATAGTTCACTGTGTCCCAGCTTGGACAAGAATTGGATCAATGGCAAAGTGTAATCTTTACCTGCTGTGAAAATCTTCCTGTTAGCCTAAATAAGCAATAGGTTTTGATTAGACTAGATGAATGAATGTCTTTAATATTGACTGTGTACTGAAGTCTGTACCATTTCTCAACAAGTAGCAACATCGTATCAACATCGTAAAAACTGGATCTTTGAAATTAATTATCCCAAACACGCTCCTTGTTTGCTGGGTAACCTGCTTAGTTTTTAATCTATTAATACAAATGCCTGTTTTTTCTTGTGCCCCTTTTCCTGGACACAATATTAAGCTTCTAAAAAGATGCTTCAGTACAAATGTAGCCTTTGATATTATTTTCTGGTTTAATTGTAAAAATTCTACCCAATCAATTCTAGGTAAGTCTTTATATGTTACACTGAGCTACTTTTAGTACTGATACCTTTATCTGTGAGACATTTTACTTGATAACAGTAGATTCAATAAAAATGATGATTTTATTTTAATCTTCCTGTAGAATCTTGTTGTTATTTACTTGTAGGGTAATAGGTAAAAAGTGGGCTTAATTAACCCTCAGGTGAATATTTTCTACAATTTAAAAACAAAGCATTTTCTTGTATCTTTCTATTACTTACACAGTCTTTTTCTGGTTTAGACTACTTCTTCATTGCAGTGTTAAAAGTATTTTTTTATTTATTTTTTCTTATTAGACATGTTATTCTTACTGTCTCTTCCCATTAGTCCTGGATGTTATGGTTTCTTCCGCATTCAATGGGTCTTTTAACCTTAGTAACTAATGACCCATTGATTTACTGCTACCACCACCACACACTTGAGGGTTGGATTTATGCAAATTTCACTTTTTAAGCGTAGCCTTAGAAAATCTTTCGCTCCCTTTTTCTTACTTTGTATTTTACTTTTACTACTAGTTCTTTTCCTTCTGTGTTTAAATTAAAATCCCAAGTTCAGTCAATAACTAACATGTAATATTTATGTGTATAGATAGTTCTCTCTGACATCATTTCTATGCTAAGCAATGAACAGTCTTATCCAGGAAAACTGTTAGTTACACACAAAGTTCCCAAGTATAGCTGGCTTACAGGGGCAATAAAACAATTGCAATACCCAGTGTGTCACGAATACCAACTTCATCCATTTTTGTAGATGTATAATATGTTCTAAAAGTTTGTATCACTTTTCCTGGTTATGTTTTGCTTATTAACTCTTTTATTATTTATGTATGGGTGTTTTGTTTCCATGTGTTTTAATGTGCTTAGTGCCTTCAAAGACCAGAAGAGGGCATCAGATCCCCTGGATTCAACTGATAGTTGTGAGCTGCCATATGGGTGCTTGGAGTTGAACCTGGGTCCTTTGGAAGAGTGATCAGTGCCCTTAATTGCTTAACCTCTCTACTTATTCTTTAAATACTCTTGATAGCTTTATAATTTCAAGAGAATTATTATATAGAAAATAAATACTATTCACAAGAAAAAATTTTCCTGAGGTAAGAAACAGCACAGAACCACTTTCTGAACTAAAATAGCTTCCTTAAGAGCTGAGGCTCCTCTTTCCTGTTTAAAAGTCCACAACTGTTATTTGCAACACTAAAAGAGACTGTGTTTTTAGCCAGGCATGGTGACAAACAACTGTAATCTCAATACTTTGGAGGTAAAAGTGGAAAGATCAGAAGTTCAGGGCCATTCTCCACTACATAGTGCGGTTGAATCCATCCTGGGCTACATGAGACCCTCACTCCAAACAAATGAACTTATAGGTAAACAAACACCAAACCAAACCAAACCAAACAACATATTTATGGGTTTGATTTTTAAAGCTAAATATAACCACAACTCACTGTCTTGCAGCACAGACTGGCATCCGCTGGTGCACTTCAGCTCCATTTCTCCATTATGGTGTCAGAAGCTACACACAGGTGTGCCTTTAAATATTTTTAAATGTGTATGTATGACTATTTTGTCTGCATGTGTGTCTGTGTATCACTTTTGTGTCTTATGCCTGCAGAGACCAGAAGAGGGCATCAAATCCCTTGGGATTGGAGTTACACACCATTGTGAACCACTATATGGGTGCTGGGAATTGAGCCCAAGTCTTCTGCAAGAGCAGTAGTGCTTTCAAGTGTTGAGATATCTCTCTATTCTCCCTCCTTCTTTTTTGAGGGAGGGTCTCATGTGTGCTGTCCCTGTTTTTGAACTCATTATGGAGCCAATTTTGACCCCCTGCCTCCACCAATTCAGTGATAGGAAGACAGGCATTTATTACCACATTAGGTCTGCACATGCTAGGCAAGCAGTCTACTAACTGAGCCACGTATCTGGCCTCTGCATGTGCCTTTGTCACAAACATCAGTCTGCCCTAGGATTTTTGAGTCCCCTGCTATGTCATTTGCAAACCACACTAACTCAATCTCCTTTTTCCAAGTCATAAATAGAGATACATATTTGTGTTCTGCCATATGAATTTGTAAATCTCAGAGCCCCAAAGACTCCACTCTTCAGACCTGCAGAGAGAAATTGGCAAAGCACATGGAAAAGTATCATTTGAGTTCATTTCCCCAAATGCTGAAAAGAGAGAGAAAAGAGTCCCAAAAAATCAGAAGAAAACAAGGCCAAAAAAAAAAAAATAGTTTTGTTCTTAGTGAAAGCTATGTTGGGCTTTCTTTCCACTCTTCAACCCTCAATTTACTCCATGTCATGATCTGCATCTCCCAGACTCCTGCTAGTAATCAGTTCCTACAATGTAGAAAGAAAAAGATGCAGCTGGGCAAGCAAGGCGCAATCTCCGGGAATGCAAACACTCTCCACATCTCTTACATCATTTTCCTTATGCCTTACGTGTTTGTATGTGTAAATACCGCACGCTGAGCACATTCCCCCATAGGCCTCTGCTCTCCCTTTTCACTCCCCTTCCTGAGTAACCTCTGTGATTGTAACTTTTGATCTGTAGCATTCACCGTATCCACTCAACAAGCAGCAGTGAGAGCTCTGGAAAATGGAGAGGTGCATTATGGGATTTATTTTTCTCTTTAATGTCCTGCGTTTGTACTCAGAGATCCCACTCTCCAGCCATGCACACACAACCCTCCTGTCTGGTAGTTGTTACCCTCTCTTGGAATAGTTCTATTTTCTCTGTCTTTTAAAGTGTCCAAGATCACTCTGCCATGAAGAAACATAAACTTTTCTGATACAAGAGAGATGTGAGGGGTCTTTCTTTTTACCACACAGATGAAATGTCAACTCAAAGCTGTCCTCTGGATTTCCTTGGCAAGCCTTCCCCATCCCATGGTTACCCCGTTACATGTCTCTTTATTTTCCATGTTTTGTTGAGTGGCAGTTTATCCTTGTCACTCATAGTCACCAGCACACCCAGCAGAAGACACATTTCACAGATTCAGTTATTTGTAGTCTGATTGGATGTTTGACTCTGCCTTGTAAATGCTTGCCGGGACAGAAAAGTCTCTCCATGGCTGGTGAGATGGCTCCATAAATGAATTGTTTTACGACCATTTGTGATGATCTGAGTTCAATCCCCAGAACTCACATGGTTGAAGGAAAGCACAAACTCCCACTCAAGTTGTCTTCTCATCTCCACACATGAGCCATGGCACATGCACCCCAATAAATGAACAACTATAATAAAAGGGATTAAAGTTTCCTCCTTAATGCTGTTGCTTGAGGAAGTGGGTGGGAAGGTATAGAAGTCCCATCATGCCAAGGAAAGAGCTTGTGGTAGAGTGTACAGTGAAGGCTGAATGAAAGACAGCTCTCGTTCATGTCGACAGCCTCTTGCCTGGAGTATACATCCTAGAACTACATACAGTGCTGTCTGTGAAGGTTAAATTCTCAGAGAGTCTGTGTCAAGGACATCCCATTCCTCTCAGTCAGTTACTCAACCTCCTTCCCAAGCTGACTTAAGAGCACAGCACAGTCCTCATTCCTAGCCTTCCTCAGCAGTGCTTGTTGGCTTTTGAGTATCAGGAATGGTCAGCAGACCTGACAGCGAGACCAACGGCTTTAGTCACCTAGAATTCATACAGTCCGTCACAATTCTCACATAAGAAAACACAGTGGGCCAAAAGTCCGTAATGAAATTCTGCTTCAATCCAGACAGGGGCTAGTGGTATTGAACACGGCTAACCATTCCAAAGTGTGTAAGATTTTAAACTTTTGGAGGTCCCAAGTTTGCCCTTGATTATAATTTCTTAAACTTACATTTCCCGAAGTCCGCCTCCTGGGCGCCCACTTCAACTCCTTGTTCCTGAGCATGTAGATCAGAGGGTTGAGGAGAGGGGTGACAATGTTGGTTTTCCTGTGGGGTTCCCATCTACTTCAGGGCCTTCAGTTTTTCTCCCAACTCTTCCATAAGTGTCCCCAACCTCTAACCAAAGTTTGGTGGTGGGTATCTGAATCTGCTTCAGTTGGAGAAGGGAAAGACTGAAGCTTGGAGCTGGCCAGGAGGAGTGTGTGTGTCCCAGAAAGATATTTCATACATTTGCAGCAATCATCAGACCACCTTG
Source organism: Rhynchomys soricoides (assembly GCA_019843965.1). Classification (NCBI taxonomy): domain Eukaryota; kingdom Metazoa; phylum Chordata; class Mammalia; order Rodentia; family Muridae; genus Rhynchomys; species Rhynchomys soricoides. The sequence goes on from JADRCH010006886.1 coordinate 9,448, forward strand.
CAGGAGGGGTTAGCATCGGGACAATGGAGGGCAAGCCATGGGGAGGACCATACCCTGACTAGGACTGGTTACCTGTGGATGCCTCTTGTCCTCTCAAAAGCTAAACTTCATGTCATGACACTGAAGATGAGCCTTATTAAGCTTCTTGGTTTCTGTTCACAATGTCACCAGAATAAGTTTACTGTCTTTATTTTTCACTGGTACTTACCTCTTTTTCTGGCTAACTGAGAACAGACAGCCAAGCCCGGCTCATCAGAGCTCAGAAATTGACCCTACAGCTAGGACTACACAGAGAGACCCTGTCTCAAAAAACAAAACAAGTATCAATCAAAACAAACAAACAAACATCAAACCCCAAACCAAAACAGAACAACAACAAACCAAACACAGAAACAAAAACAAACAAAAATACCAAACAAACAAACAGGCACCTGTTTGACAGCAGCTCTCTCCTCATCTAGATGACATGATGACAGTCATCACCATGTAAGGTTCCCAGCCTGAAAGGGTACCTGTAGTCATTAGACTCCTCCATCATGGAGGGGATGGTGCCTGTCTTCCATCCTCCAGACCACTCCAGGAGGGAGTGTGGGGAGACGCTGATGCTCCTGGGCAGCTGTAGTTATTGTCCAGTTTTATGAAACAAATAACAGCTTGAATGGGTTGAATTCTTTCACATGAGGCTTCCCTGTCTGGGTCAGGGTCTACTGTAGACTCAAGGCACCTACCCCTTTAAGACAATGGGAATGAGCCTGACCCAGAGAAAGCCTGACCTTCTTTTGTGGAGGTAACTTTGAACTTGCTACATAGTCAGGAGATGAGCTTGAACTTTGATTCTCCCCTGAATTCACCTGCCACATGCTGGAGTTACACATTTCAACACACAAACACACACACACACAAACACACACACACACATATACATACACACACTGCCTACAGGCTTCCTGCTCATTAGGTAAGCACTCCAGCGACTTAGCTATATCCCTAACCCAACCCATAATCTCTGAGGAATGAAAGTCAACTTCACACAAATGGGAGGGTGAGGCTTAGCAACAATTGGCCATTTTAAAAAGAAAAAAAATCATTTATTTAATGTTAATTGCTCTATCAGCATGGACACCTGCATGCCAGAAGAGGGCATTAGATCCCAGTATAGACGGTTGTGAGCCACCATGTGGTTGCTGGGACTTAAACTCAATTCCTCTGGAAGAGCAGGCAGTGCTCTTAAACCACTGAGCCATGCCTTCAGCCCCGCAATTGGTCATTTTTAAGTTATAAAAACTATCAATTAGCAGAGCCAGAAAGGAGGCCTCTATCATCCAGTCTAGACATGCTCTAGTTTTATTCTGTTCCTGTGCTAACACACTCTGACCAAAAGCAACTTGGCGAGGAAAGGGTTCATTGGCTTATTTTTGCAAGTCACAGTCAATCTATGTGGGAAGTCAGGGCAGGAACCCAAGTAGGACCCTAATGTAGAATCCAAGAAGGAAAGCCACTCCCTGGCTCACTCACAGACTCATGCTTAGCTTCTTCCTTATACAGCCCAGATCTGCTTGTCCAAGGAATGATGCTCTCCGCTGTAGGCTGGGTCGTTCTGAACCAATTAAAATCAAGGCAATCCCTCATAGACATGCCCACAAGTCAATCTGACCTTCTGTCAGTCCATGTTCTCTTCTCAGATGCCTTTAAGCAATCAAACTGACTATCAAAGCTAAATAACATGAGATGCATTTCTCAAACACTTTGTTGCTTTCAAGAGTAAACAAAATATTCCCAAGCTGGTGCTTTCTCCTCTGTCAACTAC
>JADRCH010006887.1:0-91038 GCA_019843965.1 Rhynchomys soricoides
ATGAGATAGGGGGTTTCCATAGGGGAAACCTGGAAAGGGGAGAACATCTGAAATGTAAATAAATAAAATATCCAATAAAAAATTCTACTGTAAAAAAAAGAGTTTATATAAAGTCCCCTGATCACAGTTTCTAGGGGCTTATCAGGATGACCAAGATAAAAGGAATGCCACACATTCCCCTGCTGAGTTTACCTTGAGCTTTGTATTAGCCCAAAAGTAAATATTCTTATCTGTGTCTACTTCGCTTTCCTAACCCAATGTCAAATCCCTGCTAAATTCCTACAAGCAGGCCCTAAAAACTCAAAGGTGTTTGTCATGTCCTCCTACAATGGCATTTTATGGTTTTGTACATGTATTTTCAAGAACAGATTATGGCCCCTAGGTGACTTTCCCTCTGAACCATCCTAGTCACAAATGAAGAAAAGGCAACCAGGTAACTTGTCTCACAGAGTAATCTTAATAGCAGGAAGTCTAAGGCAGGAGGATTTCTGTGAGTTGGAATTCTAAATTACCCCTAGCTATAGAACAACAATGTTGTCTCAGAATACAATCCAAACCAAGAATAACAAGCTCAAAAAGAAATAATCAATCTGTCAATCAATCCATCAATAAATCAATAATCCATAAAACAAGCAAGCCATAAAATTCAAGGTTGGGGAGTAAATCAGGAAATGGAGTCATGATTTTCACTCTTGTCTGGTTTTGTTTTGTTTTTCACTGAAGGAGAAAGCTTTGATTCAATCTAAAGATGGGAAAAATCCTAGATAGGATAAACTGTCTGGGACTCAGATATTTAATCAGATGGTCCTTGGTGGCTGGAACAAATGGCTTCTATAGAGACAGGTGAGCAAAAAGGTTTCAGGGGAGCCAGAGGACACACTCAAAGACCTGGAGCCTGCAGTCACAACCTGTCTCTGCTGGGATTCAGAAACCTGTCACTAGTGCTAAAAATCTCCAAGTCCCTTCCCTCCCATGAGTCAGAAGACTTGAAAGGGGCAGATTAGAGGCAAGTTGGGACAGGGCTTTTTTTTTTAAATTTAAAAAAAAATTTGGTTTGTAAAGGCTTTATGTCTGGATGCAGTAATGGATCAAATGCTAATTTTTTCTGTCATGGTTTTATGTGTTATTTGGGAATTTCATATCATGAACTGGAAATATTTAGTTTCCAGTCCACTCAGGTCTAATCTGTTGTTTAAGGACCTGTCACATGACCTATATCAGGTTGAGACACAAAGATGGTGTTCAGCTTTTAGCCTGCTGGGAAGCTCTTCCAGTGGGGATGGGACTGTGTTGAGAATTGCTTAGGTTTGGATGGGACCCTGGAGAATCTGGAGCACTTGAGTACAGTTGTCAGACATTCCTCATGTTGTCAGTGGGGAAGTTTGCAATAGGGAAGACCAGTAAGGCCTGGTGCTTTTTGATGTCTCTGCCATTTCCAGAGAAATGACTCTAACCTTCAGTGGTTTAGGGTTTGAATAATCTTTCCAAATCTCATCTTGAAAATATATATTTGCCTGTACGCTTTTCCAGGAACTGTCTGACTAAAGACCCTAAAGATGAGCGTTCAGACCCTAACCACATTCCTGACACTGGCCAGGCAGGATCTGCTCAGAGATAGTATCGAGGTGAGCTAAGTGCTCAGTTCTGTGAGAACAGCCTCTAGTCTGCACCTATTTTCCCATGGCTGAAATGTTTGAGCCCAAGTAGGTAGGGCTGAGTGCATGGGGTAGGGGAGGATAGTGTGAGTCTGTAAATGACAAGAGTGATTGTGCAGCGCTTATGATGTAATGCATTTTCTGCTTGAGATTGAGGCCAGGAGATGAACTATAGGATCGACTTGACTCAACAGGATCCAACCAGAAACACCTTAGATAATGTCCTTGATTACTTGGTCAAACTTACCTTGAGGCACCCACCTCCTCCTCCTCCTTTTGTGTAAACCCTCTCCACACTCTACATCACCATTTGCCAGAACTAACCCTCTGGTCTCCTCTATCCCTAGGTGCCTGATGATGCCCTTGGAGACCCACTCTATCACTCACTACCAATTTTCACAGTCAGACTTGGAGTCCTATTCCTCCTGTCAGAGGCTCTTTCAGCTCAAACATCTGGACATGAGAGGCATAGTCTTACTGGGTTTGCACATTATGCCTCCAAGTTCTTTTTAAAAACACTTTGCAGACACTTTGCAGTTCCTGGACTTAAAAGTGTTGGATGAATGACTCTCAACTCACTCTCCTTATACCTGCCCTCAGCCACTGCTCCAGTCTCACCAAGGTCAGCTTCTATAACAATAATTTCTTCATGCCCATACAGAGGAACCTCTTGAAGCACACAGCCAACTTGAACAGATTGAATGTGGAACAGTATCCTGCCTCTTTGGTGTACTATGTTGACGTATGTGTCTTCTCCACAGAAATGTTTGCCCAACTTTGTGCAGGGTAGATGGATATACTCAGGGTCATAAGATAACCCAAGAGTATCTCCTTTGCAAGAGAAATCTGTCATAGATGTGGTAAGCTCTGTCTATGCCCTGGGGTCCAGATTTTGTCCTTGCTGGCAATAAATAATATTGGGTTTTAGGAATAGCTACAAAACCACATCATCAGTAATATCACTCAGATTTCCATCCTTCTGAACGCACAGCCCAAGACAGATCTATTTGGGTTGCTAATAACCCTGTAGCACAGGCTGGAACTTGAACATTTCACAGGACAACCTAATGTATGAAAAGACGTAAAAGTTCTGCTTGATGTTGGACTCTGACTGGAGATATTTTGGCTAGTTACATAAAATAGTTCTTACAGATCTTCATTCTGATTGGTTGCAAGTGGAACTTATGGTTGTGTAACTCCATAATATTAACAAACCTCAGAACACACAGAACATAACATGGCATGTAGTCAGCTTGACCCTTCCCTGAGACAGGGTGTGGAGAGAAAGAACGGAATCTGAGATAGAAAGGTTGTGTTAATGTCTTTTTCTGCACCCCATGCTAACCTAGATGTCCATATGTGTCACCCAATGGTTATTTTACTATTTTTTTTTCTCTCAACAATATGCAATAGCTTTCAGTCAAGAACAAAATAGCTAAAGCTCTAGTAGGAAGGAAGGCCTAAACAAATAGAAAACTATAACTTTTCAGATCTGAAGAAATAGAAGGCTTCAGACATATCACTGATCCAGGATTCTCAGAGCTTGTGGCTTCAGCTTCAGACACTGCTCACATGATTGGAAACCAAAGGATGTACAGTGACTGGGATCTAGGAGGCTGAGCTTCACATGGGGAACAGTTGAATGGATTGTGGGAACAGGGCCATGAGGAGTTAGAAATACAACCTGGCAGTTCTGAGAGGCTTTTGCCAGGACAGTTTAACTAGATTTTTTGTCATGGACTTGTAATATTTTTTTGTTCTTCACTGTAATATTTAGCGAATAAATCAAACATGGGTCCTTTTTTTATAGGTCACTACTGTTGTCTGAGTGGAAGAAAGTAACAAAATTTAAGAATTCTGCAACAAATGCTCCCTGGAGAGAGTCAAAATGTACACATTGATGCTAGGCATGTCAGGATTCATAATCTTGGGTAGTTAGATAACATTACCAGCTAAGGTGGTTCACATATGAACATCTAGGTTGGACTGTGGTGCAGAAAAAGTCATAAAAACCTCAATGTCACACTCCTTTGTCCTTCCTCCCCAGCCTGTTCTCCCTGTCTGCCTGTCAACTTCACAGGCCTTGTGGCTTGTAACCTGTGATCCTGCTGGAAGTTTGCTCACAGTAATCTCCTGTCATGCCCTCCAGACAAACAAACAAGCAAACAAATGCCCAGGAACCCATGAATTTAGGGAGATGACTCATGTTTTAAGAGTACATGCTGCTTTAAAGGAGGCCCAACGTTTGGTTTTAGAACTAATACCATCAGGTGGCTCTTAGTTGGAACTCAGGCTTCAGGTGGTAGGCCCATTTCTTCAGGCCTCTGTGGATCCTGGCTTTTACATTCACAATATGCACAATACATATGCATATACACCAAATTGAGAAAGTCTTGGAAAGAACCCTCCATTTCACAAAGACTTCAAAAAAAAAAAATGAACTAATTAATTAAAATGGAGATGTCTATTTTCAGGGGGCTTCCCTAACTTTTGTGTGGCTCCAATATTATTCACCTACACCACACAATGAAGAAAGTATATGGAATTTCAGGTGTGTTCATTGAGCTCAATTGGTGAGCAATAGCCTAGTTTGCTCTGGGCTCCAGTTTGAGGCCTGCACCATGGAGAAGCGAATGAACCCACATTCATGCTGATACCCAGACCACACAACAATGACTCAACAAATAAATGAGGTAGAATTTCAGACCAATTTTCCATTTGAATTTTGATACAAAAAAAAAAAATACTGGGAATCAAAATCAAAGAACATATCAAAAACATCATCTGTCAGTATCCCGTAGGCTTCATCCCAGGGATGTAGGAATGGTTCAACCTAGGAAAATAAATAAGGAGTATAATCCAGCATATAAACTAACTGAAAGAAAAAGGCCACATGATCCTCTCATCAGAGCATGAAAAGGCCTTTGAAAAAAATCCAGTACAGCTTCATGATAGAAGTGCTCTAGAGACCAGGGTTAAAAAGAATATACATAGCCGGGCAATGGTGGGGCAACCCTTTAATCCCAGCACTCAGGAGGCAGCCTGGTCTACAGAGCGAGTTCTAGGACAGCCAGGGCTACACAGAGAAAACCTGTCTCAAAAAACCAAATATATATATACATACACACAATAAAGGCAATACAAAGATGATAACTGACATCAAATTAAAGAGAGAAAAAGGTAAAGCAATTCCATTATAAACAGGGACAAGACAAAGCAGTTCACTATCTCCCTATCTATCAATATAGAATTTGATGCTCTAGGTAGTGCTCTAAGACAACTAATGCCAATTGAGGGGAAACAAGTTGGAAAGGAAAGTCACATTATCTCTATTCACAGATGAATTGATAAAAAACCCTCGAAATTCTACTAGAGAACTGCAACAGCTGATAAACACCCTCAGCATAATGTCTAGATAAACAGTTAACTCAAATAATTCAAAAGCCCTCTTTAATAAATGATAAACAGGTAAGTAAGAAATTAGGGAATAACACTACACAAAAGAGCTAAAATAATATGAAATTTATTGATGTAACTATCTGAGCAAGCAAAATACCTGTAAGTTTCTGAAGAAATAAATTGAAGAAGCCATTAGAAAATGCAAAGGTCTCTCAGGCACCTGCATCTAGAAGATTAATGTAGTACAAAATGCCATCTTATCAACAGCAATCTACTGATTCAAAGCAATTCCCATTAAATTCCAACACAATTCTTACAGACCTTGAAGGAGGAATTCTCCACTTCGTATGGAAGAATAAAAATACTAGGATAGCTAAAACAATTCTCTACCATAAAAGAAGTTCTAGAAGTATCACCATCCCTGATATCATGTTGTACTACATAGCCATAGTACAATAAAAACTGCATAGTGTTGGCAGGAAAACAGATAACCTGATCATTGGAATACAGCTGAAGACCCAGAGAGAAATATACCCACACAACTATCAACCCTGAACACTAGATTTTGAACAGAGAAGGCAAAAGAGACATCGGAATAAAAGACAGCATCTTTATCAAAAGATGCCTGTGTAACTGGATGTCTGCATGTAGAAGAAAGCAAGTTTTTCTGTATTTATCATCCTTCAATACTCTCAAGTCCTATTGGTCAAAGGCGTCAACAGAAAAACGGATAAACCACATCTAATACAAGAGAAATGGGGTGTATTAGTCAGGGTTCTCTAGAGTCACAGAACTTATGGGTATCTCTATATAGTAAGGGGATTTGTTAATGACTTACAGTCTGTAGTCCAACTCCCCAACAATGATCAGCAGCAGCTGTGAATGGAAGCCCAAAGATCTAGCAGTTGCTCAGTCCCAGAAGGCATGCAGGTGAAGAGGAGAGAATCTTCCTTCTTCCTATGTCCTTATGTAGGTCTCCAGCAGAAGGTGTGGCCAAGATTAAAGGTGTATACGACCACACCTGTATCTGGGACTTTCTTTGTCCCAGCTGACCTTGAACTCAGAGATCTCCTTGCCCTAGTATTCTGAGATTCATAGCCACTATGCCTCAAGATCTCCATGCCAAGTTGTAGGTCAAAAACTTGTATCTCCAGCCTCAAGATTAGGATCACAGGTGAGCCTTTCAATTCTGGATTGTAGTTCATTCTTTATATAGGCAAATTGACAACCTGGATTATCCACTACAGTGGGGGATTAGCCTTGAACAAACTGGCACAGGAGATAACTTCCTGAATAGAAACACATAGCTCAGGCAAGAAGATCAACAAATAATAATGGCACTTGATGAAACTGAAAATCTTCTATAGGGCAAAGCATTTCATCAGGAGACCAGAAAGACAGCCTCAAGATTGGAAGAAGATCCTCACCAACCCTACATCTGACAGAAGGATGATATCCAAACACTATAAATACAACCAAATATTAGATTAGGAGGAAGGTCAGCTAGGTGCCTTCTCTGCCTCTGAGCTAGCAGGCTTTTACTTCAGTATTCAGATCCTAAGTCTATTTTGATAAAAACCAAATGTTTGAGATTTTGTTACAAACAACTCATTTGTCAATGACACCAAAATATCTGGGGCAACCCATTACTGAAGTGGACATACACATGTAGATCTATGAAGGGCCTGGCAACATTCCAGCACATCTCTGGCAGAACTCACCACCTTCCCCCTGTAACCACCAGCATGGTAATTCACAGTCTGAACCTTGACCTGGAAACATCAGCCGCACTGTCAACCATTTCCTATATTCTCAGCCCCCACAAGGGATCACTGCATTTCATGAATGAGAAGTTACAAACAGCATGGTGACTGTTCACACAGATCTGATGCAGACCACCCAGAGAATAATACCCAGGTATTAGTCCACTGTATATTCAATTCCTACTAGCTTAGACAATATTCCAAGAAAGTATGTGTGCAACTCACCCACACTAGATCTGGCCAACACACCTGATTGTGACATAGTACACCTGTTCTGCTGCAGTTTAGCCTTCTGTGTCATGAGTGGTCCTGTGAGATCTTGAGAACTTAAAATGGAAACAAGCCCAAGCTTTGGTATTTAAGACTCACCATTCATTCCACAGTAACTGGCAGATACAATACCTAAAGTAAAAGAGGAAAGTTTGCTTGGGTAGCAGACGCAGCTGTCACCCTTGCTTACCTGCATGACTGTTGCATGAGGATTTTACAAAAGAACATTTGTCAGTTAGAGATGCAGGGTCAGTTTGGAGAACTGAGAAATGAAGATTCTGGCAAACTTCTTTTGCTTGTTTCTGGATTTACAATGCTGATAGATTGTGTCTTTAGTAATATGAGTAAGAACTGCTAAAGTTTTTTTTCATCTGAACCAGAAAAGTTGCAAAGTGTGCCATAACAGACTGATTCCAATATATTCTGACATCCAACTCCTCGCCATACCCTGGAAGAAAACTGTCAGAACTTTCCGGAAAGGGTCTCTATCACTTCAAACTAGATTTATAGTGCATGCCTATATTCATTCAACCAGATACATAGCCTCATTCAACTAAGACATCTGGACATGATTTGTGTCCAGTTCCCTTTACATATGAGGCTTCTCCAAGCTTTCACAGAATGTAGTAAATACTCTGCAGACACTGAACTTTCTGGGGAGTAAGAAGACAGACTCAGATTAATGTCCTCCTACCTATCAGCCAATGCTCCTAACTTACCAATGTTAAATTCTATGACAAGAAAATAAAATATAGAAAACAATGAATGTTAGAGTTGAACAAGAGGAGCAACAAAAGACTTTAAAATTCATGGAATGTCACATTCATCACAATCACCATGGGTGTGCCTTGGAGAGGCAGATCCCTGAGGAGTATGTGTCCTGAGGAATTCAAGCTGTTGTGGAGTTTTGCTCTGCTTCTTGCTCTTGTGCCCCTCCTATTCTACGAGTTCTATGAAATTTCTAAGGAAGCTTCCAGCCCCTCACAGGGCAGTATCATTGGCACTTAAAATAATAGTGAATGATTTTTTTTTTTCAATCATGGCTTTGCAGCAGATTAATGAGTTAACCACCACCCTCAGAAAAAAACTTAGAAGTGTAGATTGTTAACATCATCTACAACCCTTAGAAAGAATTGGAAATGGTGATTGTTTATTTAATAAAGTTAGGTTAAAATGTTAAAAGCTAGTGGCTTTGATGTAGAAAATATTAGTGAATGCTACCCCAATTCCCTGACTGCTGGCCCCTCAAAGCAAACTCACTGTCAGGGAGTTCTTCCCTGTCCCATTTGCAAACTATTTCTTGGGCCACAGCTCCTCCTGCATCCTTGGAGGCCTGGGTCCAGGTGATATTCCCAAGCCACAAGCCCCTGCCTGCTAAGTCCCATGGCAAGCCCAGCAGCCATCTATCCTGACCTGTCCCTCGGTGCCATATCTTCTGGTCTAAATTTCTACCTGTTGACCCAGAGACTTGAAGCCATCAGGGACTACCGGCTCTGCCTGTGTACCTGGAAGCCTACCACTGAGAACAATCAGCTCTTCCTGTAGTCCCTTAGGCCTGATGCCATCAGGTACTTCCAGATCCACTAACACTAGGGACAACCAAATGGCTAATGGCCAGCATAGGAACACAGTCAACAATAGCCAGAGCAATATGGCACCAGCAGATCCCTGCTGACCCTCAGCAAACCTTGGATAACCTAATACACCTGAAGTCCAAAAAATGACCTTTAAACTGGTGAACCTAATAAAAGATCTTTAATGAGAAAAGAAATCCCTTAAAGAAATACAGAAAAATACAGCCAAATAGGTAGTGGCCCTTAAAATACAATCTGTTAGAGGCCCTTAAAGAAAAAACCAATATAAAGAAATACTGGAAATATACAATCAAACAGATGAAGAAAATGAATGAAACTGTTCAAGACCTGAAAATGGAAATAGAAGGAAGAAAGCAGAGGCAATCTTGTTGATAGAAAACCTATGGAAGAGAATAGGAACAGACACAAGCATCACCATCAGAATACAAGAGATGGAAGAGAGAATCTCAGGTGTAGAAGATAGAAGAAATTCATTGGTCAACAAAAATGATAAATCTACAAAGTTTCTAACAAAAAATTTTCCAGGAATTTTGGGAAACTATGAAAAGACCAATCCTAAGAAAAATAGATATAGAAGGAGAAAATTCCCAACTCAGAGGCCAAGAAAATATCTTCAACTAATTTATAGAAGAAAATTTACTCCCCCTAAAGAAATGGATGTCTATAAATATATAAGCTTACAGAACATCAAATAGAGTGGTAAAAATCCCTGTCTCTGTCACGTAATAATTAAGCACTAAATGCACAGAACAAAGAAAGAATAATAAAAGCTGCAAGGAATAAAGGGCAAGTAACATAAGAATGCAGACCAATTAGAATTACAGAAGATTTCTCAGATAAGACTTTAAAAGCCAGAATGGCTTGGGGAGATGTCTTACAGTCTATATAGCACTATACTCAATTGTCACTGGTTCAGGGAAGAAATACAAAAATTACAGACTTTTTATAATTCAATGAAAATCAGGGCAGGACATACCCAAACTTATGGGAGCCAATGAAAGCAGCACTAAGAGGAAATTTGTTGTACAAAGTGCCTTCATAAGAAAATTGGAGAGTTCTCACACTACCAATTTAAAGTATATGTGAAAGTTCTATAAAAGAATCAAACACAACTAAGAGAAGTAGACAGGAGGAAAAAAAATCAAACTCAGGGCAGAAATAATCAAATAGAAACAAAGAGAACACAATGAATCAATGAAACCAAGAGCTGGTTCTTTGAGAAATTCAACATGATAGACAAAACCCTAGCTAAATTAAAAGGCAGAGAGACAGTACCCAAATTAACAAGTCAGAAATGAAAAGGGAGACATAACAGACACTGAGGAAATTCTAAGAAACATTAGGTCTTACTTCAAAAGCCTGTATTCCACAAAATTGGAAAATTAAAATGAAATGGATGACTTTCTAGACAGCTAAAACTTACAAAGTTGAATCAAGATCAGGTAAGTGATCTAGTCCTATAACAATGTGATGTTTGTATATGCTCAGCCTACGGGGTTGCACTATTAGAAGGTGTGGCCCTGTTGGAGTAGGTGTGGCCTTGTTGAATTGTGGGCAAGACCTTCATCCTGTCTACCTGCAAGCTAGTCTTCCACTAGTTGCTTTCATATTAACAATGTAGAACTCTCAGCTCTGCCTTTATGCTGCCATGCTGCTGCCTTGATGATAATGGACTGAACCTCTGAACCTGTATGCCAGCCCCAATTAAATATTGTCCTTATGAGACTTGCCATGGTCATGGTGTCTGTTCACAGTAGTAAAACCCTAAGACAAACCCCCAAGAAAATAGAAGAAGTCATTAAAATCTCACAACCAAAAGTAGGACAGGGGCAGACGGTTTTAGTGCAGAATTTTACTAGACTTTCCAAGAACAGATAATACCAATACTACTCAAACTTTTCCACAAAATAGAAACAGAAAGATCATTGCCATACTGAATCTATGAGGCCAGAGTCACACTGATACCTAAACCACCCAGAGCCTCAACAAAGAAAGAAAATTTCAGACACATTTTTCTTATGAACATTGATGCAAAAGTACTCAATATCAGTCTGGGAAAGACTTTGTCAAAATCCAACATTGTATTATGTTGAAAGTCTTGGAGAGATTAGAGATACAAGGCACATAATTAAATAAAATACAGACAATATACAGCAAATCAATAACCAATATCAATCTCAAAGGAAAGAAAGTGAAAACATTTCCATTAAAATCAGGGACAAGGCTGTCCACCTTCTCCCTGTCTCTCTAATGTAGTACATGAAGTCTTAGCTAGAGCACTAAGTCAACTAAAGGAGTTCAAAAGGATACAAACTGAAAAGAGAAGTCAAAGTACTGCTATTCACAGAGGCTATGATAGCATATGTATATGAGCTCTAATCTTCTACCAGAGAACTCTGATAGCTGAAAAACATCTTCAGCAAAGTGGCTGGATAGAAAATTAAATAAACAATAAGTAGCCTGCCTTTATACAAGTGATAAATGTGCTAAAAATAAGGAATTAGGCAAACAATGCCCTTCACAATAGTTGCAAATAACATAAAACATCTTTATGTAACCAAGCATGTGAAAGACCTATATGACAAGAACTTCAAGACTTTGGAGAAATAAAATGAAGAAGATATCAGAATATGGAAAGATCTCTCATGCTCATGGGTCAGTATCAATATCTAGTGCATTGGGTTCTCAAGGGTAGAGTTGCATTAGTCAGTACACAGGGGATGCATAGCAAGAGTGTGCCAATGCATAGTTTATTTAATGTTCAAGAATATTTTATAGGCAACCAGAATAAAGATTTCCTATAGCTTCTAATTCTCAATAGCTTCCATATCTCAAGCAATAACTTATCCAGGTTCAAGGTGACCCAAACTTCCTTGCAGACTGAGAAATCTGTCAGTACTCCACTGCTTTTAGACGTTGCTTAGATTAATTAAAAACAAAGTAAGATTCTCATGAGAAAATGATCTTGAAGGCCATTTCTTCAGGCACGAAGCTAAATTGTCCAAACATCAGGGATTCTATGTTGAGAAAGTATGCCTTCTCCATGTCCCAGTATGTTGAGATTTACAGAAATCCTTATGTTACCTCAAAGCATGCTGGGAGTCATGAGTTTACTCTACAGATCAGTAGGATTGACATAGTGAAAATGGCCATCTTACCCAAAGCAATCTGCAGTTTCAATGCAATTCCCATCAAAACTCCAACACAATTATTTACAGACCTTGAAAGAACAATTCTCAATTTCATAAATGAACAAACAAAAAAACCAGGATAATTAAAAGAATTCCATATAATAAAAGAACTTCTGGAGCTATCACCATCCCTTACTTCAAGTGGTACTACAGAGCAATAGTAATAAAAACTGCATGGTGGGATCGAGACAGACAGGTTGATCAATGGAATTAAATTGATGAGCCACACACCTATGGACACTTGATTTTTGAAAAAGTCAAAACCAGACAATGGGAAAAGGTATCTTTAACAAATGGTGCTGGTCTAACTTGATGTCTTCATGTAGAAGAATGTAAATAGATCTACATTTATCATCCTGCAAAATACTCAAGTCTAAGTGGGTCAAAGATCTCAGTATACAACCAGATACACTAAATCTAACAGATGAGAAAATGGGAAATTTCCTAGATCGAATTTCTACAGGAGACAACTTTATGAAAAGAGCATTCATAGCTTATGCACTAAGATCAGCAATTAATAAATGGGACCTCATGAAGCTGAAAGCTTCTGTAAGGCAAAGGACACCATCCATAGCACAAAAATGGAAGCCTACAAAATGGGGAATAAAATTTTTACCAGCCCTACTTCTGACAGCCCTAATATCCAAAATATATAAAGAACTCAAGAAGTTAAGACACCAACTAATCAAATAACTCAATTACAAAATTGGGTACTGAGCTAAACAGAATTCATCCAAGAAATCTCAAATGGCTGAAATACACTTAGAGACGTTCAATGATTTTAGTCAAAAGATTACAATCTCAAGGAACGGCACATGGTTGTGAGGATGTGGAGCAACGTGAGCACTCCTCCTTTGCTAGTGGGAGTGCAAACTTGTAAAACCCCTCTGGAAATCATGGGCCAGGGAGAGTTGATACCAGGGAGTAGCTTATGTGCCTCTCTTGCTAAACTTGTGCTGGTGACTGAGTTGATGGTTAATTTCTTGTATCCACTTTTGCCCTCAGTTTCCTGATGTGATTTAATAAGAAATTGTTGATGAGTAGAAGTCCACTCTGAGGATTTAAAGTAGAAATGAATGGTATTTATATAGATGTTTAGATTTGTGATGCTCTTGAAAATTTTGTAAGACTTTTTTAGCCACAAATTTTATCCTGTTTGTAAAAGAAACTGGCTGAGAAGAAAAAAACAACTTTGCTTACTTATACTTTGCTGATCTATAACAAGTTGCTTAGTTAAAAATATACATGGGTTCTAGGGAAAAATGCTTTTATCCATAATACATAACATATTTGATCATATGAGGGTATTGAGAAACATGTTTTTTCTTAATATACTCATTGCAACCTTGCACTTAAAGACAATAGAATGTAAGTCATTGTTATTTTGTACTGCTTGAATGATATTGCTGGGATATATAAGCCTTGGGGAAAAAACTGTTGGAGCTTTGCTCTACCCATCAAATGTGTGTGTGTGTGTGTGTGTGTGAAGTTGGAGGTTGTTGAAGTTTACTTAATCTACCAAATGTGTTTTTGTGTGACTGTTTATGATCCCTCAACCTTTCTTGCCAGCCTCAAGTTGTATTTTCTGGCCACAGATTGCTTCTTGCCAACCCCAGAGAATCAATTTTTGTTCCCTCAGAGAAAAGTCTGCTGAGTGATCAGCCACCAACTCGGTGCCCAGCCTCAGTTTACCCTAGATTTCAAAGCTGGCCTTTCACAGATGAAAATGTCAACTTTTACCTTTGGAATTGTAAGCAACCCTTTCTCTCCCAGGCCCAATCCAAGAAGTAACTTCAGCAGTTATCACCTTCACAGCTGGCTTCATGCAGTTTCCAGCTCTGGCTCCTCTACTCACTTCCTGTTCTTGGTCTCTGCTCAGCAGCAAGCTCCCTTGCTTCCAAGCCCATACATCCCAAAGGTCAAGGTGCTCATTCTGCACATCAAGTACTTGAAGTTTCCATCTCCTATGGGTAACAGGTGAAGTGTCAGTGGACAAGAGATGACCTTCCATGGCGAAAGCTATGTTACACATCTTTAATGTTAGCTCTTCCTTTCTCCTATCTGGTTTAGGCAGCATTTTGCTTTTCTCCCAGTGGTGAGTGTCCGACAAGAACCTCATGGTGACAGGCAATGGCTTTTCCTGAGCTTCCTCCATAGCTCTCTGACTTGACTCCATTCAGTTACTCTAGACCTGGTACTACTAAGTGCCTGAGGGAGAGTCAAGGGCAGGCTCCTTCCACTGTGCCTACACCTTTTCTATGCCTTTACTCTATCTTGAACTGGACTTTGTCATCAGAGAGCAACAGCAGTCAAGGCTTCTGCAGTCTTCCAAGCTAATGCTACTGAAATCTTCTGATCTACATCTGATCACACACTGCCAGACTCAGAGGATTGCTTCCCTGAATCCCAGTGTGTTCCACTTGATGCTACATGGGTCATGCTTACCTGAGTTGAACCTTCTGTGTCAACAGGACATATAATCCATCTAGCATAGCCTGAAATATTTCCTTCTGGAGTCTTACATCAGGGCACCTTAGGGGGGTAGAGAGAAGGTCAGGCTTCCACCAGAGCCTTCACAACCTTAGTGAATCTGCCATTGAAAGCCTCCTTGAACAGTGCTGGTAAGAGCTCTATGAGCAGTTTCTCCAAGGCCTCATCCTTCAGTTCCTTCTTCCATATCAGCTTCAGGGGTGGGAGTGGGACATTAACTGCCATCCAGATGGACCCTGGGTAAATGTCCAAGAAAGGACATCCAAGGAAGCTTTAATTCAACAAACACAAATCAATATCCAAGAAGTATCAATAAAGGTTTTCCATTTGATCAAGTTACTAAACATAATCTTTCACACTTGGTAGCTCTGGCCTCTATTCCCAGAATAGGGTGGGCGGGTAAAGAGCCAGAGGATAAGTAGTTCCAGACCAGCCATAGTAGTGGAGAAAACCTAAATAAATCCGAACATTTAAAACAAAAGGCAAGCAAGCAAACAGAATTGATGCCCCAATCCTGGCAGAATATGCCTTTCATCCCAGCACTCAGGATGCAAAGATGTGGAATTTTTGCTTTCCAGTCTGTTCCACATAACAAGTTCCAGGCTACTTTGAACCATGTGGTAAAATCATGCACACTCCCTCCCCCTCCTATCCACATACCACACAGTCTCAGGGATTCCATTGTTGTGGTGAAAGGTCGTAAGCAAAGACAAGTTGGTGAGGAAAGGATTTATTTGGCTTACACTTCCACATTGCAGTTCATCATTAAAGGAATTTAAGACAGAAAAACAGGCTGGGCAGCGGTGGCGCACACCTTTAATCCCAGCACTTGGGAGGCAGAGGCAGGTGGATTTCTGAGTTCAAGGCCAGCCTGGTCTACAGAGTGAGTTCCAGGACAGCCAGGGCTGCACAGAGAAACCCTGTCTCGGAAAAAAAAAAAAGAAAAAAAATGTAAAAAAAAAGACAGAAAAACAGGACAGGAACCTAGAAGCAAGAGCTGATGTAGAAGCCAAGGAAAGGTGCTACTTACCTGCTTGTTCTCTGTAGCTTGCTATCTTATAGAAACCAGGATCACCAGCCCAGGAATAGTTCCACCAAAAATGGGCTGGATTGTCCCCATCAATAACTAAAATTCTGTATTGGCTTGCCTACAACCCAAGCGTATAAAGGCATTTTCTCAACAGGTGTTATTTCCTCTCAGATGACTCTACCATGTGTCAGTTGAAATATACTTATTCAGCTTAATTGAACCTTGTCAACTAGAAACAAAAATAGTTTTTTGAGATATAACCTTTCTCATTTGGCTGGTGGGTTTGAGGGATCCATCACTAAGTTCATAGGTTAATAAATATCACAAATATAAAATATGAATAACTAAAAGTTTCACAGTCTTTACAAATTCAAATGCACCAAAAGCACAGTGTCTTAAAAAATATCCAGTCTCCCCTGAAGTCACCTGCCTGCCAGATCACCCTGGGGCATACCCAGCCATACCCTGTTCACTGAGCTCTATTTTCCAGTCTATGGCTCTGCCTGCATTTCTGCAGGCCTCTCAGCATCTAGAACATTCAGGTAGGTCCATGTCCAAGGCCTCTGGCCTGCCAGGTCCCCCAAGACCACAGAAAGCAGAGCAAGCTGTACCTTGCCCCCTGCACTCCATATGTTGGCCCACAAATCTGCCTGCTCTTCAGGAGGCTTGCTGGCACCAGAGACAACTGATAGCTAAAGGTCAGCATAAGAATCCAACAAATAAGAGACAGGGCAATAGGGCACCTCCAAATTCCAGATATACTATTACAGTAGCTCTAGATATCCCAGTGTAGCTGAAGCATAAGAAAATTACCTTAAATCCAATTTTATGAAGATGATAGACAACTATTAAGAGGAAAGGTATAAATACTTTAAAGAAATAAAGGAAGGGCTGGAGAGATGGCTCAGCGGTTAAGAGCACTGACTGCTCTTCCAGAGGTCCTGAGTTCAGTTCCCAACAACCACCTGGTGGCTCATAACCATCTGTAATTGGATCTGATGCTCTCTTCCGTAGAGAGCATCAGTGTACTTACATATATGAAATAAATAAATTAATAAATCTTTTAAAAACCACTGGAAATAATAATGTAATGATATAATCAAAAAGGTGAAGGAAATGAATAAAACTGTTCAAGACCTGAAAATAGAAGTAGAAGCATTAAAGAAAATACAAATGGAGTCAAACCCAGAGATGAAAAACCTAGTTAAGAGAACAGACACCACAGACACACCGCTAACATAATACAAGAAATGGAAAAGAGAATTTCAGATGTCAAAGATACAATAGAAGAAATGGATGTATTGGTTATAGAAAATGTTAAATCTAATGAGGTTCTGACACAAAATTTCCAGGAAATTTGGGACACTATGAAAAGATCAAACCAAAGAATAATAGGAATAGAAGAAGGAAATGATTCCTAGCTCATAGGCCCAGAAATTTTTTTGTTGTTGTTTTTTGAGACAGGGTTTCTTTGTGTAGCCCTGGCTGTCCTGGAACTCACTCTGTAGACCAGGCTGGCCTCGAACTCAGAAATCCACCTGCCTCTGCCTTCCAAGTGCTGGGATTAAAGGCATGCGCCACCACTGCCTAGCTCTCTCTCTCTCTCTTTTTTTGTAGAAAATATTTGTAACAAAGTCATAGAAGAAACTTTTCCTAACCTAAAAGTATATAAACATTTGAGAAGCTTAAGGAACACCAAATAGATCAGAAAAAAATCTTTTTGCCACATAAAAATCAAGACACTAAATGTCACAAAAAGGTAAATTAAGAACTGCAAGAGGAAAAGGTCAAGCAATATATAGAGGCAGACCCATTAGCATTACACCCAACTTCTCAAAAGAGACATTAAAAGCTGGAAGGTCTTTCACAAATGTCTTGCAGACTCTAAGAGACCAGTGATAGCCGGCCCAGACTACTACACCCAGGTAAAACTTTGCATCTCTATAGATGGTGAAAACAAGGCTTTCCATGACAAAATGAAATTTAAACAATATCTATCCTCAAACAGTCGTAAAGAAGATATTGGAAGGAAAACTCCAACACAAGCAGGTTAACTACACACAAGAAAATGCAGGAAATAAAGATTCCACACCTGCAAAACCAAAAGCTGGAAACAAACAAGCACGCACACACATACACACCATCACCACCAGCACCAAAACAGGAATTATCAATCATTCGTCATCAATCTCTCTTAATATCAGTAGACTCAGTTTCACAATAAAAAGACACAGACTAAGAGAATGGAGTTAAAACAAGATCTATCATTCTGCTGCATAAGAAACACTCTTCAACAGCAAAGATAGAATTACCTTAGAGAAAAGGACTAGAAAAAGATTTTCCAAGCAAATAGACCAAGAAGTACATAATGTAGCCATCCTAATATTTTATAGACTTTCAACAAAACATTATGGAAGGACACTTCATACTCAAAAAAATCCACCAATTGGATGTTTCAATTATGACTTTCTATGACCCAAATGTAAGGCCACACATTACTAAATATTACTAAATATTACTAAATTTTAAAAAATATTAAATTTAAGAAATATTACTAAAGTTTAAATCACACCTCAAATATCACACATTAATAGTGGGAGACTTCAACACTCCACTTACACCAAAAGACAGGTCAATGAGATAAACAGTAATTAATCAAATTTACCTAACATATCTACAGAGCATTTAACCCAAACCCAAAGGATATAACTTCTTCTCAGCACCCCATGGAACCATCTCCAAAATTGCAAGTTCATTGCAAGTCAAACCTCAACAAACATAAGAAAATTGAAATAAATCCCTGTATTTTATTAGACCACTATATTAAAGCTGGACTTCAAGAACAATAGAAACAACAAAAAGCCACAGCCTCATGGAAACCCAACAACTCTCTACTCAATGATCAGTGGGTGGGGGAGAAATAAAGAAATTAAAGACTTTCCAGAATTCAATGAAAATGAATGTGGAAAATAGCCCAATTTATGGGATACAATGAGAGCAGTGCTAAGAGGTAAATTCACAGCACTAAGTGTCTTCATAAAGAATTAGACAGATCTCATAGCAGCAATTACACTTGAAGCTCTAAAAAGAAAACAAACATACCTAAGGGGAGTAGACAAAAGGAAATAATCAAACTCAGGGCTGAAATCAATCAATTAGAAATAAAATGAACATCTCAAAAAGGCAAAAAAAGAAAAAAATGAACAGTACAAAGGATCAACAAAAACAAAAGTTTTTTTTTTTTGAGAAGATCAACAAGATAGGCAAATCTTTAGCCAAACTAACTAAAAGGCACCAAGAGAGTATCCACATTAACAAAATCAGAAATAAAAGAGGATACATGAAAACAGACATCAATGAAATTGAAAGAATCATTTGGTTTTATTTTAAAAAACCCATACTCTACAAAATTGGAAAATTCAAATGAAATGGATGATTTTCTAGAAAAATTCAACTTACAAAAGTTTCATCAATGTCAGGTTAAATGTCTAGTCCTATAACCCCTAAAAAATAGTAATAGTTATTAAAAATCTCCCATCCATAAAAAGCACAGGGCCAGATGCTTTTAGTGCAGAATTTTACCATACTTTCAAAGAAGAGCTACTGACAATAATCCTCAAATGAGTCCACAAAATAGAAACAAAAGGATCTTTGACAAACTAATTCTGTGAGGCCAGAGTCTCCCTGATCCCTAAACTCTACAAAGTCTCAACAGAAAAGGAGAATTTCACACTAACATCCCTTATGAATATTTGTGCAAAAATACTCAATACTGGAAACTGAATCCAAGAAAATATCAAAGACATAATCCACCCATAATCCACCATTGTCAAGTAGGCTTGATCCCAGTGAGGCAAGAGTAGTTCAACATACAAAAATTCATCAATGTAATCCACCACAGAAATAAACTTAAAGAAAAAAAAATCACATCATTAACTCACTAGATGCTTAAAGGTCTTTGACAAAATCTAGCACCCTATTATGTTGAAAGTCTTGGATTGATCAGGATACAAGGTGGATATGTAAACTTAATAGAAGCAACACAAGTAAGACAATAGCCAACGTCAAATTAAAAGGATAGAAATATAAAGCAATCTCACTAAAACCAGGGACAAGACAGACTGTCCACTCTCTCCCTATCTACTCATCACAGTGTTTGAAATTCTAGCTAGAATAACTAAAAGGTTTCAAGGGGGGAAAACAGGAAAGGAAAAAATCAAAGTATCACTACTCACAGATCACATGATAATATATATATATATGAGACCCCAAAAATTCTAGAAGAGAACTTCTACAGCTGATAAACACCTTCAGCAAAGTGGCTGGATACAAAACTCACTCAAAAAAAAAATCAGTAGCCCTCTTTTATTCAAATGATATATGGGCTTAGCAAGAAATTGGGGAAATACCACTTTTACAATAGTTACAAAATAATAATCTTGTTGTAACTCTAACGAAGCAAGTGTAAAGCCTATATGACAAAACCTTAAGTTTCTGAAGAAAGAAATTGATGAAGATATCAGAAACATGGAAAGATCTCTCATGCTCATGGATTGGTAGGCTCAACCTAGTGAAAAAGGCCATCCTACCAAAAGAAATGTATAGATTCAATGAAATTCCCATAAAAATTCAACACAATTCTTTACAGATGTTGATGGAACAATTCTCAACTTTATACAGAAAAACAAAAAACCCAAAATAGCTAAAACAATCTGGTATAATAAAAGTTCTGGAATTATCACCATGTGTGATATCACTTGGTACTAGAGAGCAATAGTAATAAACACTGAATGGTTGGTATCAAGACAGACAGGTTGATCAATGGAATCAAACTGATGACCCTGAAATAAACAGGCACTCTTATGGACATTGGATTTTGACAAAGAAGGTAAATCCATACAATGTAAAAAAAAAAAAAAAAAGAAAGAAACTGGGTAGTGGTGGGGCACACCTTTAATCCCAGCACTTGGGAGGCAGAGGCAGGCGGATTTCTGAGTTCGAGGCCAGCCTGGTCTACAGAGTGAGTTCCAGGACAGTCAGAGCTGTACATAGAAACCCTGTCTTGAAAAAACAAAACAAAACAAAAAAAACCAAAAAGGAATAAAAAAGAAAACATCTTCAACAAATGGTGCTGGTCTAACTGGATGTCTGCACTTAGAAAAATGCAAATAGATCCACATCTATCAACATGCACAACACTCAAGGCTGAGTAATCAAATTCCTCAATCTAAACCTAAATACATTAAATCTAATAGAAAAGAACGTGGGGAATAGCATTGAACCCATCAGTCCAGAAGACAACTTCCTGCAAAGACCCAACATCTCAGCCACTAAGATCAACAATTAATAAATGGGACCTCATGAAACTAAAAAGCTCCTGTATATGAAAGGATACTGTCAAGATGACAAAAAAGCAGCCTACATATTGGGTAAAGATCTGCACCAAACCTACATCTTAAAGAGGGCTGATATGTAAAATATATAAAGAACTAAAAAAATTAGACACCAACAAACCAAATAACCTGATTTTAAAAAATGGGGAACATCGCTAAATATAATTTTCAACAGAATATATAATGACCAAGAAGCACTTACAGAAATGTTCAACATCCTTAGTCAACATGGAAATCTAAATCAAAATAAATCTGAGATTTCATTTTACACCCTCTAGAAGGGCAACAGTTAATGCTGGCTAGGATGTGGAGCAAGGGGAACACTTTTCCTTTGCTGGTGGAAGTGCAGAGTTGTACAACCAGTCTGAACATCAATTCAGAGCTTTCTCAAATAATTGGAAATGATTCTCTCAGACCTGATTATATCACTACTGGTCATATACTGAAAAGATGCTCTACCATACCATAAGGACAGTGTTTTAGCTATGTTAATAGTTTTATTGGTAACAGCCAGAAACTTGGAACAACCTAAATGTCCTCATCTGAAGAATGGATAATGAACATATGGTACATTTACACAACAGAATACTAATCAGCCATTAAAAGCCATGACATCATGAAATTTTCAGGCAAAACCCAGACCCAGAAAGACAAACGTGGTATGTACTCATATGTGAATATTAGCAACCAAGTACGGGATAACCATGCTATTCATAGATCCAAAGAAACTAACAAGGAAGGCCCAACAGACAAGGCTTGAATCTTAAGAAGGGGAAATAAAGTACACATCAACAGTAGAGGGAGGGAACTGTGTGTGAGAGAAATTCTGGATGGGAACCAGAGGGATCATGTGTGGGGAGGATGAAGGGAGAGAGAAGTGGAATCTGTGGCTGTGCAGAATATCTGAGATGAGCTAGAAACACGGGAAAATGGAAACTCCCAGGAATCTATGAGAGTGATCCTAGCTAGGAATTCTTACAATAGGACATATGGATCAGGAACCAGTCACCTACTGTAACTGGTCAAGACTACTGATGAAGACAACACCACCCAGCCACAAATTTTGACCCACAAATTTTTCTGCCTATAAATATGCATGCATAAAGATGGAGCAGAAATTGAGGGAATGGCTAACCAGGACTGGCCCAATATGAGCCCCATGGTATGGGAGAGACACAATATTTGATATTATATTAATGATATTCTGCTATACTTACAGACAGGAGCCTAGCATGCATGCCATCTGAGAGGCTTCATCCAGCAGCTGATGGAAACAGATGCAGAGACACACAGCAAAACATTAGGCAGAACTTGGAGAATCTGTGGAAGAGGGGAGGAAGGATTGAAGAATCAGATAGACCCAGGACATCTACAGAATCAACCAACCTAGCCCCATAAGAGCTCATTGAGACTGAATTACCAACCAGAGTGCATCCATGGGATAGACCTACACTCCCTACCCAGATGTAACAGATGTGCACCTTGCTGGGCAGTGGTGGCTCACGCCTTTAATCCCAGCACTTGGGAGGCAGAGGCAGTCAGATTTCTGAGTTCGAGGGCAGCCTGGTCTACAAAGTGAGTTCCAGGACAGCCAGCAGCCAGGGCTATACAGAGAAACCCTGTCTCGGAAAACCAAAACAAAAAACAAAAACAAAAACAACCCCCCCAAGCACCCCCCCAAGAAAGAAACAAAACAACAAACAACAAAAAACCAACCAACCAACCAAACCAAAAACAGATGTACACCTTGGTCTTTCTATGGGACACGTAATAGGAGGACCAGGGGTTGTCTAACTGTTGCCTGCCTTTGGATCCCTTTCCCCTAACTGGGCTGCCTTGTCTAGCCTCAATAGAAAAAGATGCACCTAGTCCATTGCAACTTGATATGCCAAGGCACATCCATGGGAGGCCTCCACTTCTCTGGGGAGAAATGAATGAGAGTGGAGGGAGGGGAGGTGAGAGGGAGTGACTGGGAGGAGAGGGAGGGGAAGCTGCATTCAGAATGTAAAATAAATTAATGGAAATCATCCAGTCTCTCTTTCCTCCTATTGGGTTCACTTGTACAACTTTGATACGGGGGCCTTTGCTTGCTTTGTGTAGTTCTCTCTGGCCGTCATCTCTTGGAGACTTGCTCTACTCTGAAGAGAAAACAAAAGTTAGTGGATCTGGGGAGGAAGGGATATGTCTTGGCAGGGAGCTAGGAAGAGTGTGGGAAGGAGAAACTGAGTTTGGGAGGTATTATATATTAGATAAGAACATTTTCAATAAAATATCCAGTGTTTTAAAATCCAAAATCTCTTTCTGTTGGACTTCGGCAAAGGGCTCAGGTCACTTCTCTGCTCTGCCCTCTACAGCACACAGAGCTTGTCTTCTAGGCTAAGGCTGGCTCCCCTCCATACCTGCTGTCCTTGGTAGTCATGCCAAGGTACTGCATCTCCAAATGCTGGGGTCTCTCAGCTGGGAAGCACTTTTACTCATGGTCTTTCCTAGACTCTGAGACTCCAGCACTGCTCTCCAGTGCCAAGCCTCAGTTGCCCTCCCCTAGTATCTTCAGAACCAGCACCACCTGGGTTCACTACCAAGTTCAGCTGCCAACCTTGGAACACAGCTGCTTTCTTAGGATTCTGAGAGAACACTTCCCAGATGACTTCACCTCAATGATGCTGGTCTCAGCTCAGCTGATTCTTCAGCCCCAGCTGATCTGCATTGATATCCCAGCAAACCAAAGGTTTCACTTGTTCTGGTGACTTGTTAATCAGAGAAGACTCTTTAGCTAAAACCTGAACCGTGAAGTCTTAACTCAAATGGCTCAGAGTCTTGGCTTCCCTCTGAAGCATCACAAGCCAGGCCTCCATTGTCTGCACTGCTCTCAGCATTCTTATCTTCCAAACTTCTACAGAACATCCTGCTGAGCTCTTCTCACTCAATGGCTTTTCTAGCCCAAATTTCCAAAGTCCTTCCACAATCCTCCCTAATACATGATCATGTCTGTCAAAGCACTATCATGGTAGCAGCTTATGTCTTGGGGTTTTTATTGCTGTGATGAACCAGGACCACCAGGCCAGGGAAGGGGCTAACCACAATGGGCCGGGCCTACCCCTGTCCATCACTAATTAAGAATATTCTCTACAGGCTTGCTTATATACCCCAATCTCCTGGAGGCTTCTTCTTAATTCATATTCCCTCCTCTCAGATGACTCTAGCCAGTGTCAGGTGTCACAAAACTATCCCCCCCCCCACACACAGATTAACACAATCACACACAAATTCCAATTCAACAGTGTTTTATTCACAATAAAAGAAAACTTCCTCTTCAAGATATTTTAAGGTATTTTTCTTTAAATTTCTCTCAACCATGAAAACCTCATTTTTCTTTAAAGAATCTATGTTTCCTGAAAGCTAACAAAAAAGAAAAGAAACAAAAGTTTAAAGCTGGATACTGGAGATGTAGTGAGTTTCTGGAGTGCTTGCTTAGCATGCTTTGAGCATTCTCCAGCACCACACTGTGTTAAGAAGACCACAGTGCTTGGACTTTGTGTCCCAGCACTTAGGAGGTAGAGGCAGAAGGTCACTGCTCAATCTCAACTAAGATACATATATATTTCTGGGGTAGCCTGGATTATAGGAGACCATGTTTCAGATTAGCAAAACTAACTAAACAAGTAAACTAGCCAGAAATACTACAATGAAATAACAACACCATAAGATGATTGAGTAACAGCCTGTAATGTGAGCACCTGGAAGCTGAGGCTGGGTTTAATGACACATTCCAATGACTCCAGCATTCAGGAGAAAGGGACAGGACAACTGCAGATTCCAACCAGCCTGAGCTACATGGCCAGTACCAGGCCAGTCTGGGAAACATAGCACAATGCTATCTCAAATATGAAGAGTCACAAATTATCAAAGGAAAACAGTTTCAGTTAAAGGTAAATCTGCATTTGGACTTGAAACCAATCTTTAATCTGCAAATCTAGGGTCTGAAATTACAGTGCCCTGTGCTACCTTGAGTCTAATATCCTCATCGGGGAGTGGCTGGGTGGGTTGGGGAATGCAGGTGTGTAACTCAGCTGAGGTGACACTGTTTCTACTCCAAGCAAGGACTGCAGAGGCTCTTGGTTCTGGAACTCTGAAAAATCTTCCCTGTCTCCTCTGCTGCTTTCAGCCACCTTCCTCCTCACTCCTTCCCTTTTTATGCCCTTGCTCTACCCACAAGTTACAATTTCATTCTATGGTAAGAGGTAAATCTCAGAGAGCCCTGCCTCTAGCTAAAAAATTGCAGTTAACTAAGGACTGCTGTGAGAGGGAGAACTAATACAAAAGCCTGAGCCTCCTAATTGCTGTGCAGTTCCAGGTGGTCAGACCTGAAAACACATATACACAGTTAAGAGTAAATAAGACTCAGCAGATTGTGTTTATATATTAGGCATATGTACACACACTTATGTGTTCACATGTGTATGCGTAAGTGTGTGTGTGTGTGTGTGTGTGTGTGTGAGTGTGTGTGTGTGTGTGTAACAAAGAAATAGAAGCAGAGAACTTGAGTTGGAGCAGAGGTACATCCATGGAATGGGCTGGGGTGAGATAACGGAAATGGTATAAATATATTTTCATTTAAAAATATTGAAAAATGACAATAATGGGGATAAGTAGATGAGTCTGCAATTAAGAGCACTGGCTGCTCTTTCAGGGTACCATACTTGAGATCCCAGGACCCCCTTTAGCTAGCTCACAACCCCCTGTAACTCTAGATGCAGGGGAATCCATCCCCTTCTTCTGGCCTTCTCTGGGACTCTCACTCACACACAGATACAAATGTTTAATTAAACATTTTAAATATAAATCTTTACATAAAATTAAAAGACATCTTTCAAAATGTTTTGTTGCTTAACTTCACAGTGGAGTGTTTGTCTTCTACCTAACAAAGGTACTTTTATTTTGATTCTTTAATTTCTTGAGAATTTTGTTTCATGAGTCTGATCCCAGAGAAGGTCTGTTTGCAAGCAAGATGTAGTTTCCTTATGGCATTCCCAGTTTGCTTCAGCTCGTGGTTTAATCTGTGGCCTATAAGAGACATTAAATAATTCAAAGATATGCTTTTTTACAGGATCTGTGACAAAACATCATGTCAGAGTCAGAAATATATACTGGAGCTCAAGGACTGAGATGAATGCTCTGTCAATAAACTGCAGCAGCAGCCACTCAGAAGGTGGGACAGGAGCATGGCTTTGATTCCATACTATTGTAGCCAAGGAGCTGGGTGTGTACTCAGTTGGTAGGGAGCTACCCAGCATACAGAGTGTCCTCTCTCCAGCTCTCTATGCAGCAAACAATATAGGGCATGCTGATAAACTCAGAATTGGAAGATGGAGGTAGGAGGCTCAGTTCAAGATCATGTTCAGTCAAATTGTAAGCTAAAGTATAGCCTGCTCCCTACAAGACCTGCTTTCTAAATGAACAAAAGCAAACATAAAAAAGAGGGTCTGAGGGAGATGCTGCCCATCGCTCCCCAGGAAACAAAGAGTATGTCAGATCGGATCTGCCCAACAGCCTTCCTCAAGGCAATGAAATATGGAGTGGGACTTGGGCTGGAGAGTTGGTTTAGTGAGAATGAGCACCTGTCAATCTTCTATTCCCATCACCTACTTGAATGATCTGTGACTCTAGTTTCAGAAAATCTGAAAGCCCATTCTGACCTTCTTGGGCAGCAGGCATGTGAGGGTTGCACATCCATATTTGTAGGCAAAACACCCCTTCACATACAATAAATCTTCCTAAAAGAGTAGATCTATATTGGGAATGGTGGCAGACACATTTAACCCCTGCACTCTGGAGTTGGAGGTAGACCTATTCAGTGTGTTCAGGGCTAGCATTATCTGAATAACAAATTCCCAAACAGTGAAACCTATGGCGTGAGGATCTGTCTGAAAATTAAACCAGAGCTGGGCAAGGTGACACAGGAAGGTAATCCCAGCACAGAGACAGAGGCAGGGGGATCTTTGAGGTCCAGGTCAGACTAGTCCACAGAGTGACTTGTCAGATAGCAAGGGCTCTTAAACAAAGATACCTAGTCTCAAAACAAAACAAAACAAAAAATAAACAAATACACAAACAAAGTATAGTTTACCAGGTGGTGCAGATACAGGCCTTAAACCTAGCATTAGGATGGTAGAAGTAAGTAGACCTCAGAGGTCAAGATCAGCCTGGTGTACAGTGTGAGTACAGGAACCCTGTCTAAAAAAAACAAAACAACCCAGCACTTGGGAGACAGTGGCAGGTGGATTTCTGAGTTCGAGGGCAGCCTGGTCTACAGAGTAAGTTCCAGGACAGCCAGGGCTACACAGAGAAACCTTGTTTCAAAAAACCAAAACAACAACAACAACAACAACAAGAACATTAAAAAACAAAACAAAACAACAACCACCTAAAAAATTACCCCAAACCAAACCAAAACAACAACTAAAAAAAAAGCAAGCAAGCAAACAAACAAAAACAAAACAAAACAAAAATCCCCTCAAAACACAAACCATACAAAATTCCTAAATAAAAACCTTAAGAGAGCTTACAGCCAGTGGATGGGTCAGAGAGACAAACCTGAATTTAGGAATGGTACCCTCAGGTGTACTGAGAGAAACCACTTCAGTCCAAGTCCTTCCATTTCTACATGCATGGTCTCCAGTTGACACACCAATACACAAATGAACTAATGCAATCATCATGTACAGAACAGCAGGAGAGCTGATGCAGGGTGGTGGTGCAAGCTTCGGGGGACTAATGTAGGATGGTCCCAAACTGAGTCTTGCCTAGACTACATAATGTAATTCTGTCTCACCCAACCAAATACCCAAAATGGAAGCTGGGTGTTACACTGGCAGCTCAATCACTTGTCCTGGGCTTCATGGATGAAATTGTCTGCAGTAAAGATTCCAAGCTCCTTGGGTCAACAGTAAAAGGTTTCTTCCAAAGTGCTAAAGATGTCTCCTGGGAAAAATAAGGAGAAATCAACAGTGGAAAGAAAGATTTTCAGGGTAAAACGGGACCAAGAGAAAGGAGACTTTGACATGAGTGAGGTTCATGAGCAGAGAATTAGTGAGCCTAGAGGCTAGCACTGACCTTGACAAGTTATTGGGCACCACAATTATTAATGGAAGGGCCGCAATTCCCTCTGGCCAGAGATAAAGAACATGACTTACATTTAAGCAAGGACAAAATATTTTAAGCCTCAGAGGGCATGGAGGTCTTTGTCTAAATACCAGATGGTGGGGAAAAGAGTTTCTTCAGGTCCAGAATTTGGGCTCAATGGAAGTGGATAGATCCCTAATCCTATTATATTCTTGGAAGCCTTTTTCTAGAGCTTTTCTTTGATTGACCTGTGCCCCTCTGAGGAACTTGTCCAGGGTGTCCTTGAGGAATTTCATGCAAAGGGTGCAACACAGTAGATTCTTCAGTTTGGGGTTAATGGTTTCATCCAGATGCTAGGAGCCCTGTCCTTGTGACTTTGATCTTCTGTTCCATGCTTTTCAGAGTAGGTGGATAGAGAGCCTGGCAGGTTTTGTTGTATGTTTGTATGCTTGTTTTTGTAACATCTCTCTTTGGTTGAGGTTTTTCTCTGGACCTGGCTGAGGCTGAGATCCTGCTGCTAAGCCCAGTTCTCTGTCTGGCCATGAAACTTCCAATCCCCTTGGTGGACTGATGCTTAGAGCTTTTATTCTGGTAGCTTGCTGCCCTCTTCCTCCTATGCAAGTGTAGCAGCTGATTCTCAGTTGTGCCATTAGTATTAGCCATTCACATCTTCCTAGCACACACAATTACTTTCTGTTGTGACCCTGAGCCTCCACAGTAGGAACTGGGAAGCAACACTTGTGAGCCTCAGAGCAATACCTGTTTGTTGCCCAGTGCCAGGAGTAGCCATTTTCTTCCATGCTTGGCATTTGTACTCAACAGGCAGAGTCCAGAGAGTGAAGACTTGGAACACAAAGGAACTGTTGGGCTTGGCTTCTGCATATATTTACTCCAGAAATTTGGCTATCATAAGACACTGGCCATATCTAGGATTGGCTCTCAACCTCTGCAAATCATAAACACGCTACCAGATGTGCCTAGAGAGTAACCTAAGGGGTCACTTCAATATCACTTCTTGCATGGAGACAACATCTACCACAGTGAATTCCAGTGACAGTACAGAACACAGATAAGTTGTCTTCCACTCCATGGAACATCTTGGAAAGACTTGCCAGCTACAAGTTTCAAAACTGTCTCACTTTAAGGAGCCACTGGCCTTTTCCATGTTGCTGGCTCAGTCATGATCCAGGGTGCTACAACACCAAAGTCCAGAGCTTCTAGATTGTACTATCTCACTTACCAAGTCTGGATATTGAGATCCTTTCCTGGATTGAACCCCAGCACCCATTCTTTATGACTGCCTCGGTGAAATAGTTTTTATCTATGACCCAAGCTACACACAAACTAAAGAAGAAACTATCTTTGCCTCCTTGTGTGGTAAGAGCCTTCAGCTTTTCTAGCTCCTATCTTGGTGGCATCATCTGTAGACAATGTGCCAAGCTGACCCTTCTTCAGGTTTCCCTAATATGGCCCAAAGAGATGGTTCTGTACTTAAGAGCACTGGGGATACAGCACACAGGAGCTGCCATGTGAATGTTGGGAAATGAATCTAAGTTGTCTGTTAGAGCAGCCAGTGCTCCTAACTGCTAAGTCATATCTCCAGCCCCTTTTCTTTGCTTTTTCTTTACTTAAAATATTTTTTTTCATACAATGTATTGTGATCATGGCTTCTCCTCCCCTAACTCCTCTGAGATCATCCCTACTTCCTCTTCCATCTCAATCCACACCCTCTCTGCATGTCCTAGGAAAAGAAACAGCCACTTAAATAATCCTGAAACAGGGCTGGTGAGATGGCTTAGTGGGTAAGAACACTGACTGCACTTCCAGAGGTCCTGAGTTCAATTCCAGGCAACCACATGGTGGCTTCACAACCATCTGTAATGGGATCTGATGCCTTCTTCTGGTGTGTCTGAAGACAGCTACTGTGTACTCATATACATAAAATGAATAAAAGTTGTTTTGTTTTTTTTTTTAAAGGATCCTGAGACAGAGCCAGGTGTGGTGGTACACAAGTGTAATCCCAGAACTTGGGAGGAAGACCTCCAGCCTGGTCTACCAAGGGAGATGCAGAACAGTCTGAGTTACATAGAGACCCTGCCTTGGAAAACAAACTAAGAAGTAAACAAATAAACAAAAAGAAATCAAAATAAAAGGAAAACACACAAGTTGGAAAAGGAAAAAATAAATAAACCAATAGAAAAAAATAAAATAAAATCAATATCAACAAGAAACACAAACAGATACAGAACACATTCAAAGACAAAGGAATCCAATAAAAACTGGAAACTGGTAGCTGTAATATAGAAACAAAGCACCTATAATCTAAAAGCAAAACACCATAAATAAATATAAGCACCGGACACAACCTTCTGATACACAGAGCTGCTAAAATGCCACTAAGTTTGTTTTGTATTGGCACCTACAGCTGGTCATTTAGCCTCCACTTTGCTCTTCTATTAGATTCAGTTCATCTGGTTTTATATGGAGATACTTGATCCACTTGAACTTGAGGTTTGTACAAGGAGATAAGAACGGATCAATTTGCATTGTTCTACATGCTGAACTGCAGTTAAACAAGCACCATTTGTTGAAAATGCTGTCTTTTTTCCACTGGATGGTTTTAGCTCCTTTGTCAAAGATCAAGTGACCATAGGTGTGTCGGTTCATTTCTAGGTCTTCAGTTCCATTGATGTACCTGCCTGTCACTGTACCAATACCATGCAATTTTTTTTCACTATTGCTCTAGAATACAGCTTGAGGTCAGGGATGCTGATTCCCCCAGAAGTTCTTTTATTGTTGAAAATAGTTTTCAATACCCTGTTTTTTTTGTTGTTGTTTTGTTTTGTTTTGTTTTTTTGTTATTCCAGGTGAATGGGCAAATTGCTCTAAGTCTATGAAGAATTGAGTTGTAATTTTGATGGGAATTTCATTGAATCTGTAGATTGCTTTCAGCAAGATGGACATTTTTACTATATTAATCCTGCCATCTATGAGTATGGGAGATCTTTCCATCTTTTGTGTACTTCTTCGATTTCTTTCATCAGAGACTTGAAGTTCTTGTCATACAGATCTTTCACTTGCTTAGGTTAGAGTCACACTAAGGTATTTTATATTATTTGTGACTATTGTGACGGGTGTCATTTCCCTAATTTCTTTCTCAGCCTGCTTACCCTTTGAGTAGAGGAAAGCTACTGATTTGCTTGAGTTAATTTTATATCCAGCCACTTTGCTGAAGTTGTTTATCAGCTTTAGGAGTTCACTGGTGGAATTTTGGGAGTCACTTAAGTACACTATCATATCATCAGCAAATAGTGATATTTTGACTTATTCCTTTCCAATTTGTATCCCTTTGACCTCATTTTGTTGTCTAGTTGCTCTAGCTAGGACTTCAAGTACTATATTGAATGAGAAAGTGGGGAAGAGCCTCAAGCACATGGGCACAGAGGAAATTTTCCTGAACAGAACACCAATGGCTTATGCTCTAAAATCAAGAAATGACAAATGGCACTTCATAAAATTGCAAAGTTTCTGTAAGGCAAAGGACACTGTCAATAAGACAATATGGCAACAAAAAGATTGGGAAAAGATTTTTACCAACCCTACATCTGATAGAGGGTTAATATCCAATATATACAAAGAACTCAAGAAATTAGACTCCAGAGAACCAAGTAACCCTATTAAAAATAGGGTACAGAGCTAAACAAAGAATTCTTAACTGAGGAAACGTGAATGGGTGAGAAGCACCAAAAGAAATGTTCAAAATCCTTAGTCATCAGGGAAATGCAAATCAAAACAACCCCAAGATTCCACCTCACAGCAGTCAAAATGGATAAGATCAAAAACTCAGTTGACAGAGATGCTACAGAGGATGTGGAAAAAAGAGGAACACTTCTTCATTTTTGGTGGAATTGTAAGCTAGTACAACCACTCTGGAAATCAATCCAGCATTTCCTCAGAAAATTGGATATAGTATTACCTAAGGACCCAGCTATACCACTCCTGGACATATACCCAAGAGATGATCAAACATATAACTAGGACACATGCTCCTCTATGTTCATAGCAGCCTTATTTGTAATAGCCAGAAGCTGGAAAGAAATGAGATGTCCTTCAGCAGAGGAATGGATAGAGAAAATGTGGTTCATTTACACAATGGAGTACTACTACTCAGATATTTAAAACAATGACTTCCTGAAATTCATAGGCAAGTGGATGGAACTAGAAGATATCATCCTAAGTGAGGTAACCCAGTCCCAAAGGAACACACCTGGTATGCACTCATTGATAAGGGGATATTAGCCCAAAGTCTTGGAATACCCAAGATTCAATTCGTAGACCACATGAAGCTCAAGAATAATGATGACCAAAGTGTGGATACTTTGATCCTTCTTAGAAGGGGAAAGATACCCACAAGAGGAGATACAGAGCAAAAGTGTGGAGCAGAGACTGAAAGAAATTCCATCCAGGGACTGCCTTACCTGGAGATCCATCCTATATACAGTTACCAAACCCACACACTAAACCAAGAAATGCTTGCTGAAAGGAGCATGATATAGCTGTCTCCTGAGAGGCTCTGCCAGAGCCTGACAAATGCTTGAAGCCAACCATTGGACTGAGCATGGGGTCCCAAATGGAGGAGTTAGAGAAAAGATTGAAAGAGCTGAAAGGATTTGTAGCCCCATAGGAGGAACAACAATATCAACCAGCCAGACACCCTTGAGCTCCCAGGGATTAAACCACCAACCAAAGAGTACATATGGAGGGACCCATGGCTCCAGTCATATATGTATCAGAGGATGGCTTTGTCCAGCATCAGTGGGTGAAGAGGCCCTTGGTCCTGTGAAGGCTAGATGCCCCAGAGTAGGGGAATGCCAGGGTGGTGAGTGGGAGTGGGTGTTTGGGTGGGGGAACACCCTCATAGAAGAAGATAGAGAGGACTGAGATAGGAATTTTTTAGAGGGGAAGCCAGAAAAAGGGTTAACATTTGAAATGTAAATAAAGAAAATATCTAATAAAAACAAAAGAGTGGGATATGCATCCATAAGTAGACTCCATTTGACAGGGGTAGTATTTCATTTGCAAGTCTTTATGGATGGAGATTGCTTCTGGGTTAGGAATGGGAACTTGTGTCTACATCTCTCAACACTGTCATGTCATGTGGTACAAACTCATGCAGACCCTTTGCACACTACTTCAGGACCCCCTGAGTTCATATGTGCATCAGTTCTGCTATGTTTTAGAAGGCCTGTTGTCTTCAGTTGAGGGACAGCTGCTATGAACATAGTTGAGCAAGTGGCTTTGTGGTATTGTGGGTCCTCTTTGGTTATATGTCTAGGAGTGGTAGTAGCTGGGACTAGAAGGTAGAATGTTTCTCAAATTTCTGAGAAACTGCCAGATTGAGTTTTACAAGTAGTTGTCCAAGTTAGAACTCTCACCAGCAATGAAGAAGTGTTCTGCTTGTTCCATAACCTCCCCAACATGAGGGGTCACTTGAGGTTTAGATCTTAGACATTCTGATGTATGTAAGATGGAATCTCAGAGTCACTATGATTTGCATTTCTCTGATTATTTGAAATAATCAACATTAATTTAGGTGCTTCTCAGCACATAGATAGTCCTCTGTTGAAATGTTCTGTGTAATTCAGTACCCCATTTTTAATTGGGGTATTTGGTTTGTAGATATCTAATATTTTGTTGTATTTATAGAGTTTGGATAGCATCCCTTTGCCAGATGCAGTGTTGGTGAGGATCTTCTTAAAATCCTTAGGCTACCATTTTGACCTACTGATACAATACTTCGTCCTATAAAAGCTTTTCAGTTTCATCAATCCCATTACTTATTGTTGATATTAGTGCCTGAGTTATGGGTTTCTGTTCAGGAAGTTATTTCCTGTGCCAATGTGTTCAAGGCTAACCCCCCACTTTCTCTTCTATTAGATGTTGTGTATCCAGTTTTGTTGAGGTCTTTGACTAGGACTTGAGAGTATTGGAGGGTAATATATATAGAGGAACTTGCTTTCTTCTACATGAAGACAGGCACCATTTGATCAAGATGTTTTCTTTTTTCCAATGTCTCTTTTGCCTTCTCTACTTAAAACCAAGTGTTGGAAGGAGCCTTCCGGTTTCCATCTGTGGCGGGAGACCTCTGCCTGGGCCACCAGGGCTCCATAACCAAAGAGTGCTGGGAGAAAGATAGCCTCCCAGGAGTGTGGGCAAGCCTGTCTGCTCAGAGAGACACACCTGGAATACCCAGGATACAGAGACTGGGGAGCGGGCTTTTGGTTTCTTTCGGTGGCTGGAGAGCTGATCCTGTGACCCAGGGTTCCATACTCAAATAGTGCCAGGAGAGAGCTGGTATCCCAGGAGTGCCGACACACCTTCAAGCACAGGCAAGACCATCCCTTCTTTTCAAATTCACTGGACCAAGAGGGACCCTTGCAGACCCATCAGGACACAGGAAACAAGGGACAGCTGGGAATTAGATCCTTGTTTCTGTCTGCACCCCAGAGCTGACCCTGCACCACAGCTCTCCAAATGCAAATTCCTCTCAGAGAGAGCTGGTCTTCAAGGAGTACTGACACCTAGGCTTTCAGGAAAGACAAGCCACAGTCAGAGAGAGTAAGACCACCTAAAACTAGAGATAACCAGATGGCAAAAGGCAAGTGCAAGAACATAAGGAACAGAAACCAAGGCTACTTGGCATTATCAGAACCCAGCTCTCCCACCACAGCAATCCCTGGATACCCCAACACACCAGAAAAGCAAGACTCAGATTTAAAATCACATCTCATGATGATGATAGAATATTTTAAGAAGGAAATAAATAACTCCCTTAAAGAAATACAAGAGTGAGTGGGTGGGTGGGAGGGTGGGTTGGAGAATATCCCCATATTGGCAGGGGGAAGGTGGAGGGAATGGGGAGGTTCCAAAGGGGAGATCTGAAACATTTGAAATGTAAATAAAATATGCAAAAAAAAAAAAGGAAATACAAGAGAACACAGGTAAACAACTAGAAGCCCTTAAAGAGAAAACACAAAAATCCCTTAAAGAATTACAGGAAAACACAATCGAACAGGTGGAATTACAGGAAAACACAATGAAACAGATGAGGGAAATGAACAAAACCATCCAGGAACTAAAAATAGAAATAGAAACAATAAAGAAATCACAAAGGGAAACAACCCTGGAGTTAGAAAACCTAGGAATGAGATCAGGAGTCATAGATGCAAGCATCACCAACAGAATACAAGAGATAGAACAGAGAATCTCAGGTGCAGAAGATACCATAGAAAACATTGACACAACAGTCAAAGAAAAATGAAAAATGCAAAAAGCTCCTAACCCAAAACATCCAGGATATCTAGGACACAATGAGAAGACAGGACCTAAGGATAATAGGTATAGAAGAGAGTGAAGATTCCAACTTAAAGGACCAGTAAATATCTTCAACAAAATTATAGAAGAAAACTTCCCTAACCTAAAGAAAGAGATGAACATAAATATACAAGAAGCCTACAGAATTCCAAATAGATTGGACCAGAAAAGAAATTCCACCTATCACATTATAGTCAAAACACCAAATCCACAAACTAAGGAAGGAATACTAAAAGCAGTAAGGGAAAAAGGTCAAGTAACATATAAAGGCAGACCTATCAGAATTACACCAGACTTCTCACCAAAGACTATGAAAGCTAGAAGATCCTGGGCAGATCTCACACAGACTCTAAGAGAACACAAATGCCAGCCTAGGCTCCTATACTCAGTAAAACTCTCAATTATCATAGATGGTGAAACCAAGATATTCTATGACAAAACCAAATTTACACAATGTGTTTCCACAAACCCAGCCCTACAAAGGATAATAGATGGAAAACACCAACTCAAGGAGGGAAACTACACGCTAGAAAAATCAAGAAAATCTTTCAACAAACTCTAAAAGAAGATAGCCACACAAACATAAAAATAACATCAAAAATAAAAGGAAGCAACAGTCACTATTCCTTAAAATCTCTTAACATCAATGGACTCAATTACCCAATAAAAAGACATAGACTGACAGACTGAATCCATAAAAAGGATCCAGCATTTGGCTGCATCCAGAAAACGCACCTCATGTTAAAGACAAACACTACCTCAGAGTAAAGGGCTGGAAAACAATTTTCCAGGCAAATGGTCCCAAGAAATAGACTGGAGTAGCCATTCTAATATTGGAAAAAATCAACTTTCACCCAAAGGTCATCAAAAAAGATAAGGAAGTACACTTCATACACATCAAAGGAAAAATCTACCAAGAAGAACTCTCAATTCTGAACATCTATGCCCCGAATACAAGGGCCCCCACATTCATAAAAGAAATTTTACTAAAGCTCAAAGCACACATTGCACCTCACACAATAATAGTGGGAGACTTCAACACCCCACTATCATCAATGGACAGATCTTTGGAAACACAAACTAAACAGAGACTCAGTGAAACTAACAGATGTTATGGACCAAATGGATTTAACAGATATCTATAGAACATTTCATTCTACATCAGAAGAATATACCTTCTTCTCAACAACTCATGGTACCATCTCCAAAATTGATCACATAATTGGTCACAAAACAAACCTCAACAAATATAAGAAGATTGAAATAATCCCATGCCTCCTATCAGATCACTACAGATTAAGGTTGGTCTTCAATGGCAACAACAACAACAGAAAGCCCACATACACATGGAAGCTGAACAACACTCTACTCAATGATAACTTGGTCAAGGAAGAAATAAAGAAAGAAATTAAAGACTTCCTAGAATTTAATGAAAATGAAAGTACAACATACCAAAACCTATGGGACACAATGAAAGCAATGTTAAGAGGAAAACTCATGGCTCTGAATGCCTCCAAAAAGAAACTGGAGAGAGCATATACTAGCAGCTTAACAGCACACCTGAAATCTCTAGAACAAAAAGAAGCTAATACACCCAAGAGGAGTAGAAGGCAGGAAATAATCAAATTAAGGGCTGAATCAACCAAGTAGAAACTAAAAGAACTATACAAAGAATCAACAAAACCAGGAGCTGGTTCCTTGAGAAAATCAACAAGATAGATAAACCCTTAGCCAGATTAACCAGAGGGCACAGAAACAGTCTCCAAATTAATAAAATCAGAAATGAAAAGTGAGATATAACAACAGATTCTGAGGAAATTTAAAAAATCACCAGATCCTACTACAAAAGCCTATACTCAACAAAATTGGAAAATCTGGATGAAATGGACAATTTTCTAGACAGATACCAAATACCAAAGTCATGTCAGGATCAGATAAACCATCTAAACAACCCCATAATGCCTAAAGAAATAAAAGCAAGCATTAGCAGTCTCCCAACCAAAAAAATCTCAGGACCAGATGGGTTCAGTGCAGAATTCTATCAGACCTTCAAAGAAGACCTAATACCAATACTCTTCAATCTTTTCCACAAAATAGAAACAGAAGGAACACTACACAATTCATTCTATGAGGCCACAATTACACTGATACCAAAACCTCACAAAGACCCAACAAGAAAAGAAAACTTCAGAACAATTTCTCTTATGTATATTGATGCCAAAATACTCAATAAAATTCTTGCAAACCGAATCTAAGAACACATCAAAATGATCATTCACCACGATCAAGTAGGCTTCATCCCAGGGATACAGGGATGGTTCAATACCTGGAAATCCAACAATGTAATCCACTACATAAACAAACACAAAGAAAAAAACCACATGGTCATTTCATTAGATGCTGAAAAAGCATTTGACAATATTCAACATCCCTTCATGATAAAAGTCTTGGAAAGAACAGGACTTCAAGGCCCATACTGAAACATAGTAAAAGCAACATACAGCAAACCAGTTACCAATATCAAAGTAAACGGAGAGAAACTCGAAGCAATCCCACTAAAATCAGGAACTAGACAAGGCTGTCCACTCTCTCCCTATCTATTCAATATATTTCTTGAAGTTCTAGCTAGAGCAATTAGACAACAAAAGGAGGTCAAAGTGATACAAACTGGAAAGGAAGAAATCAAAATATCACTATTTGCAGATGATATGATGGTATACTTAAGTGACCCGTAAAACTCCACCAGAGAACTGCTACAGCTGATAAACAACTTTAGCAAAGTGGTCAGATATAAAATTAACTCAAACAAATCAGTAGCCTTCCTATACTGGAAGGATAAACAGGCTGAGAAAGAGATTAAGGAAATGTCACCCTTCACAATTGTCACAAAAGATATAATATATCTTGGTGTGACTCTAACCAAACAAGTGAAAGATCTGTATGGCAAGAACTTCAAGTCTCTGAAGAAAGAAATCAAACAAGACCTCAGAAGATGAAAAGATCTCCCATACTCATGGATTGGCAGGATTAATAAAGTTAAAATGGCCATCCTGCCGAAAGCAATCTACAGATTCAATTCAATCCCCATCAAAATCCCAACTCAATTCTTCATAGACCTAGAAAGAGCGATTCTCAAATTCATATGGAATAACAAAAAATCCAGGATAGCAAAAACTGTTCTTAACAATAAAAAATCTTCTGGGGGAATCAGCCTCCCTGACGTCAAGCTGTACTACAGAGCAGTAGTGATAAAAACTGCATGGTATTGGTACAGTGACAGGCAGGTAGATCAAGGGAATAGAATCAAAGAACCAGAAATGAACCCACACACATATGGTCACTTGATCTTCGACAAAGGAGCTAAAACCATACAGTGGAAAAAAGACAGCATCTTCAACAAATGGTGCTGAATCAATTGTCGGTCTACATGTAGAAGATTGCGAATTGATCCATTCCTATCTCCCTGTACAAAGCTAAAACCATCCAGCGGAAAAAAGACAGCATTTTCAACAAATGGTGCTGGTTCAACTGGCAGTCTACATGCAGAAGAATGAAAATTGATTCATTCCTAT
The DNA here is from genome assembly GCA_019843965.1 of Rhynchomys soricoides. Classification (NCBI taxonomy): domain Eukaryota; kingdom Metazoa; phylum Chordata; class Mammalia; order Rodentia; family Muridae; genus Rhynchomys; species Rhynchomys soricoides. The sequence goes on from JADRCH010006887.1 coordinate 38,855, forward strand.
CTCCCTGTACAAAGCTCAAGTCCAAGTGGATCAAAGACCTTCACAGAAAACCAGATACTCTGAATCTAGTAGAAGAGAAAGTGGGGGAAATTCTCAAACACATGGGCACCAGGAAAAAGTTCCTGAACAGAACACCAATGGCTTATGCTCTAAGATCAAAAATTGACTAATGGAACCTCTTGAAATTACAAAGCTTCTGTAAGGAAAAGGACACTGTAAATAGGACAAAACGGCAACTAACAGATTGGGAAAAGATCTTTGCCAATCCTACGTTTGATAGAGGGCTAATATCCAATATATACAAAGAACTCAAGAAGTTAGATTCCAGAGATCCAAATAACCCAATCAGAAAATTGGGAACAGAGCTAAACAGAGAATTCTCAACTGAGGAAACTTGAATGGCTGAGAAGCACCTAAAGAAATGTTCAACATCCTTAGTCATCAGGGAAATGCAAATCAAGCAACCATGAGATTCCACCTCACACCAGTCAGAATGACTAAGATCAAAAACTCAGGTAACAGCAGATGCTGGCGAGGATGTGGAGAAAGAGGAACACTCCTCCATTGCTAGTGGGATTGCAAGCTACTACAACCACTCTGTAAATCAGTTTGGCAGACCCTTAGAAAAATGAACATAATACTACCTGAGGATCCAGCTATTCCACTCCTGGGCTTATACCCAGAAGATTCTCCAACATGTAATAAAGACACATGCTCCACTACATTCATAGCAGCCATATTTATAATAGCCAGAAACTGGAAACAACCTAGATGTCCCCCAACAGAGGAATGGATACAGAAAATGTGGTACGTTTACACAATGGAATACTACTCAGCTACTAAAAACAATGACTTCATGATGTTCGCGGGCAAATGAATGGAACTTGAAAATATCTTCCTGAGTGAGGTAACTCAGTCACAAAAGAATGAACATGGTATGTACTCACTGATAAGTGGATATTAGCCCCAAAGTTCGGAATACCCAAGATTCACTTCACAGCAACTATTAGGCTGAACATGACGTCCCAGATGGAGGAGTTGGAGAAGGGACTGAAGGAGGTGAGGGAGTTTGCAGCCCCATGGAGGGAGAAACAGTGTCAACTGGCTTGACAGCCCCCGCCATGCTCCTGAAGACTGGATCACCATCCAAAGAATACACATGGAGTGACCCATAGTGCTGGCCACATATGTGGCAGAGGAGGGCCTTGTTATCCATCGGGGGAGGAGAAGCCCTTGGGCCTGAGTGTGTTAGATGCCCCAGTATAGGGGAATGCCAAGGAGGATAGAAGAGAGTGGGTGTGTGGGAGGGTAGGGGAATACCCCCATAGAGACAGGGGAGGGGGATGGGTTAGGGGGTTCCGAAGGGGAGACCTGGAAAGATGGAAACATTTGAAATGTAAATACCAAAAAAGTAAAAAAAAAGAAATGTGTCTCCAAAGAAAGGCAATAACATTGGTTAACTTGCTTAAACTATGATGAATAACAACTACTTAAAAAGAAAAGAAAAAAAGAAAAAACAAGTGTCCATGTTTGATAATTGTGAGGGTTTACTACTTCCGAGTCTTCAGTTGTAATCCACTGATCAACCATTCTGTTTTCCTGCCAATAGCATGCAGTTTTAATTGTACTGTGGCTATGTAGTACAAGTCAGTGATAGTGACACTTCTAGTTCTTTAATTGTAGAAGAATGTTTTAGTTATCCTGGACTTTTAATTTTTTTTATGTAAGTGGAGAATTCTTCCTTCAAGGTCTGTAAGAATTGGGTTGAAATTTAATGGGAATTGCTATGAATCATTAGATTGCTCTTGGTAGGATGGCATTTTGTACTTCTTTAATCCTCTGGGTGCAGGAGCTTGAGAGACCTTTGCATCTTCTCATAGCTTCTTCAATTTACTTCTAAAGAACTTAAAGTTCTCTTCACACAGGTATTTTGCTTGCTCAGATACAGTTACACCAATATATTTCACATTATTTTTGCTCTTTTGTAGAGTGTTGTTTCCCTAATTTCTTTCTTATTTTGTTTATCATTTGTGTAAAGGAGGGCTTCCACATTATTTGAGTTAATTTTTTTTTCAAAGCAGTTTGATGAGGGTGTTTATCAGTTCTTGTAGAGCTCTGGTAGAATTTGGAGGATCTTTTATTTATACTATCTATTCTTCAGTGAGTAGAGATACTGTGATTTCTTAATTTCCAACTTGTTCCCCTCAGTTGACATTAGCTGTCTTATAGCTCTAGCTAGACCACCAAATTCGATATTGAATAGATAGGGAGATAGTTGACTGCCTTGTCTTGTCCCTGACTTGAGTGGAATTGCTTCACCTTTCCCTCCATTTAATTTGATGTTGGTTATCAGCTTGCTGTATGTTGCTTTCATTGTGTGTATGTATACGCTTTATAACACTGGCCTCTATAGTACTTTTATGCAGAAGGGTTGATGGATTTTGTCAAAGGCTTTTTCAGAATCTGATGAGATGATCATGTGGCCTTTAACTTTCAGTTGTTTATATGCTGGATTATACTCCTGTATTTATTTTTCTATGTGGAGCCATCCCGGCATCCCTGGGATGAACTCTACTGTGTCATGATAGATGATGTTTTTGATGTGTTCTTGGATTTGGATTCCCAGTATTTTGTTTAGTATTTACTATCAATATTAATATAAAAAATTGGTCTGAATTTCTATCTCATTTATTTGTTGAGTGATTGTTGTGTGGTTTGGGTATCACCATGACAGTGGCCTTAGTGGATAGATAGATAGATGATGGATAGATAGATAGATAGATAGATAGATAGTTGATGGGCAGACAGACAGAAATCAGACAGACAAAAAGACAGACAGACACACAGAGTGTCCAAAAACAAACTCCTAGTATTCTTTCACTCCTCCATGGCACAGAACTCAAACTGGAACTGAAAACAAACTAGGCTATTGCTCTCCAAGTGAGCTCAACGGACACACCTGAAACTCCACATCCTCTCTTCATTGTGTTGTGTAGGGGAGTAAAATTTGAGCCACACAAAAGTCAGGAAAGAACCCCGCTACTGACATCGTCATTTTAATTAATTAGTTCATTTTTTGAAGTCATTGTGACATGGAGGTTTTTTTCCCAAAGCTTTTTCAATTAGGTGTCTATGCATATATATTATGCATGTAAAAGACTGGATTTACAGAGGCCTGAAAAAATGGTCTCCTACCCCAAGACTGAGTTCCAGCTAAGAGCACCTGATGATAGGAGTTCTGAAACCAAACTTTGCTCCTCTTTTAAAGCAACATGTTCTCTTAAAACATGATTCATCTCTCTTAATCTATGGGGTCCTAGGCTTTTGTTTGTTTGTCTGAAGAGCATGAAAGGAGTTTATTTCCAGCAAACCTCCAGCAGGTTCACACGTACCAAGCCACAAGGCCTGTGAAGCTGACAGGCAGACAGGAAAACAGAATGTGGTAGGAGGAAGAACAGAGGAGTGTGACAGACAGACAGACAGACATAGAGGTTGCTTTTATGACTTCTGCACCACAGGCCAACTTAGACGTCCATATGTGAACCACCTTAGCTGGTAACTTTATCCACCTACCCAAGAGTTTGAATTGTGACAAGCCTGGCATCAATGTGTTCGTTTTGACTCTCTCCAGGGGGCATTTGTAGCATAATCCTTAAATTTAGTTACTTTATTCCACTCAGACAATGATAATGATATCTAAACAAAGGACCCATGTTTTATTTATTCACTAAATATTACAGAAAAGAACGAAAATTTTACAAGTCTAAGACAAAGCATTCAGTTAAATTGTCCTGGCAGCAGCCGCTCAGAACTGCCAAGTTGTCTTTCTGACTCCACAAGGCCCTGTTTCCACAGTCTGAGCACCCGACCCCTGCCTGAGGTGGTGGTGGGAAACCCACTGCCATTTGCTGTGACCTTATGGAGGGTGCTGGAGGAAGTGGCAACAAATCCACCAGTGGGTTAGCTGGCTTTGGGAGGAGTGGGTTACTCGAACGCTGATTTGGACAGCGTCCCGCTGACTGGTATGAACCCCCTATCTCCTTATTTAAAAATGGATCCACACTATCTCGATCAGGATAATGATGAATTTATTTTACCAACTAGAGCTAATAAAACCCGAGGCAGATTTGAACTAGCTTTCTTTACTATTGGAGGATGTTGCATGACAGGGACTGCATTCGGGGCAATGAATGGTCTTCATTTAGGATTGAAGGAACCCCAGAGCATGGCCTGGTCCAAACCAAGAAATGTACAGGTTTTGAATATGGTGACTAGGTAAGAGGCACTTTGGGCTAATACTCTAGGTTCCCTGGCTTTTGGTGTTATCATTGAGAAAAGGGTGCAGAAGATGACCTCACAGTAACAGCTGGAACCATAACGGGAATGTTGTACAAATCTACAGGTGGTCTTTGAGGAAGAGCATCGGGTGGCCTGTCAGGACTGACACTCACCAGTCTCTGTGCACTGTATAACAACTGGGAGCACATGAAAGGTTCCCTGCTCCAAAAGTCACTCTGAAGATTTTTGCCACCTCAGGAATGGGGGACACTTCAGAGTCATCCAGATCAATTAATAAGTCAGTCTGTAGTTGCTTTCTCTCTTGAACGAAAAATTACTTTGAAAAATTGGAGACTCTGATTTGCTGTGACAAAGATCATGGATGGTTAGCCTGGACGTGCTGCTTGCCCTCAAGGAGTGGAAGCCAAACCCTTTGGTGGCTCACTGAGTATGTGTTCTCTTCTCCTTTGGAGATGGTCTTGTACCTCCTACCCCCAAACTGAAAAACCACTTACTCTCCAAATTCAGGCCATACTTTTATTACCATGTTAATTCATTTAAAAATCTAAAACTTAATATTGCTCTGTTTTCCAAATAAAGGGTGAAAATAGAAAAAAAAATGGGTATCTGATTGATATTATTGTTTGTGTGGTTTTATGGGTATTCCTGAAACACAATAATATTTACTGCCAGCAGGGACAAAGTCTGGACCCAATGGCATAGGCATAGAGCTCACCACATGTATGACAGATTTCTGTTGCAAAAGAGGTGCTCTTGGGTTGTCTTATGGCCCTGAGTGTATCGGTTAGGCCAGTACAAAGTTGGGCAATCAGCTCTGTGGAGAGTTCACCCAAGTCATCACAGCACTCCAGAGGGGCAGGACACTGTTCTATCCTCAATCTCTCAAGTTGGCTGTGTGATCCAAGGGGTCACTCAGGATGGGCATGGAGAAATTTTTGTTGTAGTAACTGATCTCTCTGAGATGGGAGCAGTGGCTAAGGGCAAATATAAGGACAGTGAGTTGAGAGTCATTCACCCTACAACCCTTTAAGTTCAGGGACTGCAAAGTGTCTGCCATATTGTCTAGGAGAACTCAAAGAGACATAATATCCAAACACAACAAGACCATACCTCTCATGTCCAGATGTTTGTGCTGAAAGAGTGGGACTCTGACAGCAGGAAAAGGAATTCAAGTCTGACTGTGAAATTTGGAAGTGAGTGACAGAGAAGGTCTCCAAAGGCATCCTCGGGCACCTAGGGATAGAGACCAGAGGGTTAGTTCTGGCAAATGGTGGTGGGGACTGTGGGGTGGGGTTTACACAAAAGCAGAAGTTGGTAGGTGCCTCAAGGTAAGTTTGACCAAATAATCGTGGACATTATCTAAGGTGCTTCCTGTTGGCTCCTGCTGAGTCAAGTCAAACCTATAGTTCTTTTCCTGGCCTCAATCTCAAACAGAAAATGCATTACATCATAAACTCTGCACACTCTTGTAATTTAAAGATTCACACTATCCTCCCTTGTCCCATGCACTCAGCCCTACTTGGGCTCAAACATTTCACCCAAGGAAAAATAGGCACAGACTGCAGGCTGTTTTAACAGATGTGAGCACATAACTCACCTCCTCACTGTGTGAGTCTGTCCCGAGACACCTAACAACATTCTCCCTTCTGTTGATTTTGTACTGATTGGGTAGCCATGATTCTAAGAAGAATTACATCCCACCCTGACCAGGTCTGACATACTCCTTACCTCACTTCATTCCTCTGCTTCATAAATACCCATTTGAGACCTTAATTCACACTACACATAACTTCCATGTTCTAATGACTCCCTGAAGGTTCTCAGTGACAGGCAGGCATCATGCACCAGTAATCCTTCAAATAAAAGGGAAATATTTACTCAGGTAGCTCACCCAGGTCTCCATCCTTGCTTACCTGAAGACCTGTTTCATATGGTCTCTGAGAATGTACAGGCCATTCATAGAGAGATGCTGGAGACCCTTAAGATTGGAGAAGTGAGAAATGAACTTGTTAACATAAGTCTGTTCTTTAGAACTTGTGCTCCTGCCAGGCAGTGGTGGCACACACCTTTAATCCCAGCACTCAGGAGGCAGAGGCAGGCGGATTTCTGAGTTCGAGGTCAGCCTCGTCTACAGAGTGAGTTCCAGGGCAGCCAGGGCTATACAGAGAAACCCTGTCTCGAAAAACAAACAAACAAACAAAAACAAAACAAAAACAAACAAAGAAAAAGAACTTGTGCTCCTGCCATGCTTAAAGGTTTTATTGTTTGTGGGTACCAGGAGGAATGTATCGACATTTCCTATCCTCCTTCCCTGTTGCCTCTAAGAGGGTTCTGTCCCACCCAGCTAGCCATACCTCCTTCACCCCCCGAAACATTCCCCTTCTCTGGAACAGCAAGCCTCCCCAAGACCAAGCTCCTCCTCTCCCATTGATGCCAGATAAGGCAACCCTCCATTACGTATGTATGGGAGCCATGGACCCACCCATGTTTACTCTTTGGTTGGTAGTTTAGTCCCTCCAAGACCTGGGGGTCCAGTTAGTTAATATTGTTTTTCCTAAGGGATTGCAATCTTCATCAGCTCTTCCAGTTCTTCCCTAACTCTTCCATTGGGGTCAGCAGGCTCAGTCCAATGGTTGCCTGTGGGTGTCTGCAATTGTAATAGACAGGTGCTAGCAGAGCCTCTCAGAGGACAGCCATACCAGGCTACTGTATGTAAGCACATCTTGTCATCAGCAATAGTGTCGAGGTTTGATGTCTGCTGATGAGATGGATCCCAAGATCCCAGTCTCTGGATAGCCTTTCCTTCTCTGTTCCATTTTTTTGTTCCTGTTTTTCTGTTAGACAGGAATAATTCTAGGGTAAAAATTTTGAAATGGGTGAATGGCCTCTTCCCTCAACTGGGGGCCATGCTGATCCACTGGGGATGGCCTCTTCAGGTTCTATCTCCCCTCTGTTGCATATTTCAGCTTGCATTTTATTATTTGTTTGTTTATTTAGTCTCCTTTTTCCTCTTGACATTCTTGGTTTGATTGTATTCAGAAACAATATTGTTTTTCTATTGCTAGGGATAATTTTGAATTTCAACTCACAGGGATCCATCTGCCTTGGCCTTCCTGCTGGAAGGATTACTATGTCAGCCAAGTCACCTGGTTGTGTTTTCTTTATTTGTGACCGGCATGGTTCAGAGGGAAAGTCACCTGGGGGCCATAATCTGTTCTTGAAAAAACATGCACAATACCATAAAATGCAGTTGTAAGAATACAGGACAAACACATTTGTGGAGAGCTTTGGGGGCCTCCTTCTAGAAATTTGGTAGGAATATGACATTGGCCTAGGACAGTGAAGTAGGCTCAGATAAGAATATTTAATTTTGGGCTAATACAAAGCTCAAGGCAAACTCAGCAGAGGAATGTGTGGTATTCCTCTTATCTTGGCCATCCTGATAAGCCCCTAGAAACAGTGATCAGGGGACTTTGTTTATTTATTTACTTATTTATTTGACAATAGAATTTTTATTGGATATTTTATTTATTTACATTTCAAATGTTCTCCCCTTTCCCAGTTACCTCTCCAGAAATCCCTATCCCATCTCCCTTCCCCCTGCTTTTAGGAGGGTGCTCTCCCACCCACCCACTCTCACCACCCTGCCCTGGCATTTTCCTACACTGGGGCATCAAGCCTTCACAGAACCAAAGGCCTCTCCTCCCATTGATGCTGGACAAGACCATCCTCTGCCACATATGTGGCTGAAGCCATGTGTCCCTTTTTGGTTGATGGTTTAGTCCCTAAGAGCTCTTGGGACTCTGGTTGGTTGATATTGTTGTTCTTCCTATGGTGTGGCAACCCCCCCTTCAGCTCCTTCACTCTTTTCTCTAATTCTTCCATTGGGGACCCTGTCCTCTGGACAGTTTTTGTTTCCTTGTTTGTTCTTTGACCTAAAACTGACTTCATCCTTTGCACGTACTTAGAATGGTACAAAAGCAGGCTGGAGAAAAGTAAGCCCGCTCAGCCTCAGCACTGGCTGGAGTCCTGTTAGAATGTTGTCTAATTGTCTTTTCCTTTCCATCCTCTTTCCCTCCCCTGAGACCCAGCTGACTGACTGAGCTGTCTTGGTCACACTCCCCACAATTATTTGTCTGTTCTGGAATAAAGAGCTGAGCTTCATGCTTTGCCAATCTTCTACTATGGCAGCACTCAGAAGACTGAGGCAGGAGGATGGCTTGCATCCATTTTGGCAGGAATTTCTATGGTGTAACTCCAATAGTAAAGTCCTTGCTTGGCATTCACATTTTAGGTTATAAACCACGGCATGATCTTGACAGATATAAGCACACCTGTCTTCCCAGAACGTGTGAGTCTGAGTAGCGGCTCAGAAATCCAATGTCAACTTTGACTATAATAGAAAGTTTGAGGCAAGCCTGTGCTGTACTAAACTCAAAACAACTTAACAAGTGTGTCAGGAGGGACATGGCATCCATGTTGGAGGGGGTTTCAGAAAGGAAGGATCACTGGGCATGGAGAGATACTCAGTGATTATGGTCATAGAGAAAAGCTCTAGGATTTAGGAGAGACTTAGGAGAGAACCCTGATATTTGCAGTATACCTAAATTCAATGCCCAGGAGGTGTGCTAGTGGCTTGAAACTACCCGTATCTTCAGTTCTCTGCCCTTTTCTGGACTTAATAAGCACAATGCTCATATGCACACACACATACACACACACACACACACACACATATTGAGAGACAGAGAGAGAGAGAGAGAGAGAGAATGAGAGAGACAGACACAGTCAGAGACAGAGACAGAGAGACAGAGAAAGATAGAGACCTTGGAAAATTCAGACCTAAATGGGCATCTCCATCAAATCCTTTCCTCAAGTTCTCAGGGAATCCTGTAGAAGGCAACAAAAACAGAGGGTTGGAGCCAGAGTGGATTGGGATGGTGGACACCAAGGAAGACAAGCCTTCTCAAACACAGAAGAACTAATACATATATGAACTCAGTGTGGGTGAGGTAGCATTCTCAGGGCCTGTGTGGGTCTACACCTCATGGGGTGTCAGTGTTAAGAAAAGAAGTGGACATAAGCTTCCATCTCAAACTCAGAAACTTTAGGCCTCTAAATTGGAGTCTCCTTGAGGGTTCAAATCTCACTCTTAGGAGTAGGACTAATGACAAAGAGTACATGCCAACACAAATTGGAGGACACTTTGGCGGCCCTGTGTTTTTGTCAGGCCTTTTGTTTTGGGGAAGTTCTGTTTTTGAATTTAATTTAATTTAGTTTTTTAGCTTACTCATCTTACGACCCACTCAAGCTTCTCTCAAGGTCACACCCTCACACATTCCTTCCCTTGGGCCTCCTTCTCTTCTCCTCTGAGTGGGTGGAGGCTCTTTGTGTATCCCCACACCTTGATACTTCAAGTATTCTCAAGGCTAGGCATATCCTCTCCAACCAAGGCCAGACAAAGCAGCCCAGCTAGAAGAACTTATCCCACACACAGGCAACAGCTTTTGAAGTAGCCTCCACTCCAGGTGTTTGGGGACTCACTTGAAGACCAAGCTGCAAATCTCCTGTATGGGGAGGCCTGTGTCCAGCCCATGTATGTTCCTTGGTTGGTGGCTCAGTCTCTAAGAGCTTTAAAGGTCCCACTTAATTGACTCTATTGGGCTTCCTACAGAGCCCTTATCCCCTTCAGGTCTTTTGCTCACATACCATGGCTACGAATTTTGTGTTTTCATTGGATTCTTGTGTGTGAACCCATCCTGCATCTAGATATATTCCTCTTTATTTTTCTTTGGCTCTTTTCCCTCTATTTCTTTATTTTGTCATATTCCAATATGTTTCTTTTTCTTCTGTTTCCACAGAATCCTCTGTTTGCTTTTCATTTCTTTGTTTGTTTGATGGATTGTTTCTTTGTTGAGCCATGATTTCTCTGTGTAACCATGGCTGGCCTAGAACTTACTTTGTATTCTTAGTATTTTTAGCTGCCTGTTTGCTTTTTTAGGAGAGACAGAAAGGCTGTGGCTTGAGATGGAAGAAAAAGTGGAGAGGATCTCAGAGGAGTTGGGGGTGGAACAGATGTAATCAGAACATACTGTATGAAAAAATCAATTTTCAATAAATGAACAACACAAAGGGGGGTGGGTGGGAGATGACTAAGCAGTCAAGAGCACTGGCTGCTCTTACGGAAAACCAAAGGCCATTTCCCAACATCCACAAAGAAGCTCCCAAATATCTGTAACCCCATTTATGGACCTGACCATTCTGAAGTCCATAAGACATACACAGTACTACATGGTGGAAAGATTTAAAAAAATAAAATAAATAGTTTAAATATTATGCAAATCTGCTTTTGAATGCTTTTTATATGATTTATTATCTTTTACTTTACATGCACTGGTGTGTTGCCTGCATGTATGCTTGTGTGAAGGTGTTGCATCCCCTGGAACTGGAATCACAGATAGTTGTGAGCCATCATATGTGTGCTGGGAATGAACCAAAGTCTTCTGGAAGCACAGCCAATGCTCAAAACTGCTTAGCCATATCTCCAGCCCCTATTATATGAATCTTAAGAAGAAAACCAGAAAGGATCAGCATGGCACGTTGTCTAGAGATGATGTCACCAAGAATGGTAGCTTGACAGGGTTAAGGCTCATACTACCCAAGGGAGCAGAAACAGGATCATATCCAGTTTTAGTCTAGCTTGGGTTATAGACTGGAAGTATTTCACCTAGCCAACTATAAAAAAAAATATATGTATTTGTTCAGAACAAGAGAGGATCTCAATATCCAGACTTGAGAAGTGACATAGTATGAGTGTAAAAGCTCTGAATGTCAGAGCTCTGGTACCCCAGACTGTAGGATAGCAAGCAATGTAAACAGGGCCTGTGGCTCATTAACATCAGCCAGAGTATTCTGCTATCCAACACAGTTCACAAGCCCCAAATCCATAAACATCTGTGCCAAGTTATTTCACCAATCAGGATTTAGGCTTAGGGGATTTCCTTAAGAACCTGTCTTTATTGTACACATATCGTGTTCCCATTGGTTGGGGTATACAACTATAGCAGGGGACTTGTCTAATATTCCTGTCTACCAGAATGGGAAATGCTAACATTCATATCTTAACTTTCCAACCAGGTTTCCAATCAGTTAACCATGTACATGTCTCCCTCTGCCTATTAGGATGGCAGTTCCCAGGGAGATCTTGGGAACTTACACTTAACTTGACCAGTAGTCAAAATGGAAATCTTATTCCAAATACTTTTTTTATACTGGTACAGGTGTCTCTCTTATGTTGGGGTCCATCCTGAGATCACTAGAACCTGATGTGATTTCTCTCCTTACACCTGTGGGTCCCATTGTTGAATATCGGCTTGGTAGCAAGTGCCATGACCACTGGGTCATCTCACAGCCTACTAAGCTCTCTTAAAGTTTGTTCTTAGAAAACATTTTTTTTTTCATTTTTTGTTTTTAGTTTTTTCAATACAGTGTTTCTGTTTAACAGACCTGGCTGTCCCAGAACTCACTTGGTAGACCAGGCTAGCTCAAACTCAGAGATCCACCTACCTCTACCTTCCTAATGCTGGGATTAAAGGCCTGTAGTAGCACCTCCCAGCTAAACTAGATTTTGTTTTGTTTTGCTTTTGTTTTTGTTTGTTTGTTTGTTTTGGGTTTCCTTTTGATTTTGAGGCAGGGATTTTCTATTTTAGAGGCCTACCTGTACCACACTTCATTCTATACAGCAGCCTGGAATTTATGGATTTACCTCTCTTTTCCTCCAGGGTGCTAGGATTAAAGTCATGGGTCACCCCACCCAGATCTGGCTGAATTCCAAAACAAAAGCTTCACTGGTTAATAATTAGCTACTTAGATAAGGCTAACCTTGAACTCACTGAACCTGGTCTACCTTTGCCTCCAGACTGCAGGGATTAAAGGAGTTTGCCACCATTCTCTTTACAGATTTATTTCTCTTAAAGATTTGTTTTCTATGTTTTGGTGTTTTTTCCGCATATATGAATGTGCAGCACATGCATGCCTGGTGTCCAAGAAGGTCAGAAGGAGGCTTCAAATTTCCAGGAACTGGAGTCTCAGTTCATTTCAAGCCACCATGTCAGTCCTGGGAATAGAAAAGTAACATGTGCTCATTATTGCAGAGCCAACTCTTCAGCACAGGTCCCACTCCTGAATTCATCTTGAGCAAGCATGCTGGCCTGATCCTAACTTACACACTCTGTTTTCTGGCAGCTAACAGCATTGTCTCCCTCAGACCCTCCATTTTCTGTTTTGCCTCAGGTCTATTTAGAAATGGACCCAAATGTAAGGCTCAGGCTGTCATTCTATTTACAATATGGCTGATCATGGCCTTGAATGGATCCTTCTGCTTCCAACTCTTGAATTGTGAGATGAAGGGCATGGTAATCATGCCCACTACATGGGTACTGGAAAGAGTGCTCCCTGTATGCTGGGTAGCTCTCTACAAACTGAGTACACATCTGGCACCTGGGACAATATTAATGGAATCAACCCATGCTCCTGCCTCCACCTTTTGAGTAAGTGCTACTGCAGTTTACTGAAAACAAAACAAAACAAAACAACAACAACCATTGTATTCCTTGAGCTCCAGAACATATTCCTGACTATTAAAAATTGTTTGTCTCACAGGCAGTGGTGGCGCACGCCTTTAATCCCGGCACTTGGGAGGAAGAGGCAGGCGGATTTCTGAGTTTGAGGCCAGCCTGGTCTACAGAGTGAGTTCCAGGACAGCCAGGGCTACACAGAGAAACCCTGTCTCGAAAAACCAAAAATAAAAAAAGAAAAGAAACAATTGTTTGTCTCAAATCCACTGACAGTAAGATCTATGAATTATTTTATGTCTATTATCATCAATAGATTAAGACCTTACCTGAAGCAAATCAGACAGATTTTAGTCATATGAATAAAATCCACCCAGGTATAGTGACTCACATTAATCCTAGCAGGAAGAAGGATGTGGAGGCAGGAGGGTTGCTACAACTTAGAGTTCTAAAACAACTATGGATTCACAGCAAGACTCAGTCCTGTAACAAACTCAAAACTATATAATAATTAAGCAAATGAAGGGGAAAATCCACAAATTCAGTGATATGTTGTTAATTAACAAGCAAAATATATGAGTGGTGGTGTGGTGTGCAGGCATTCTCACAGAGAGCTCTGATCCAATCAGTGACGTGGTTGGATGTTGCATAATTAAAAGGGTGCAGTTTAACCATTTAATCCAATTCCAGTTTGAGGTTGGAAGGTGTGGCTGCAATATAAGCAGACAGGTATATAAAGGCTTCAGTGGAGCCAGAGAACATACTCAGAGACCTTGGAGCCTAGATAGTTGCTTGGTTTGGCTGGGACTCGGAGACCTATCTTCAGCGCTCAGAACTGGTATGTAATTGGTTTCCATTGGGCCATGCAGTTTGATTTAGAGACCCTTAGACTCCAGGATAGGACAGGAAACTTTAATTTCTGTCTCTTTAGAGAAACACATTGAAGACCTCAGATTTCATTCCAAATGAAGTTTTTGTCTCATCTTCAATATATTTCTATGATAGCTTGTATATTTCATTAGTGTGCTTAATATATGTTTTTTTAGGCAAGCATTCTCTATGTTGTTCAAACTCTTCTAGAACTGACCATGTGACTCTGGGTAAGCTGGACATCAGATCATTCTAACATGTCCCCTCATATTTCCCTGCACTGAAATGATGGTCTTTATTGGGTTTTGTGAGACACTGGCTCACACTGTAGACCTGTGGACCATGTATCTTTGATCTCCTTCAACTGCCAATAGCTGGAATTACACTTATGAGTTACTCAAATGTCTTGACTTAGGCTTTGCTTTGCATCTTTTTCACATAGCTTTGTTTTTTGGATATGGTCTGCTTTTGGGACCCCAGAAAGCCTGATAATTGTAGGATCCCATTGTCATCCTCCTGCTTAGTGAGAATTCAGTAGTGATCCACAACACAAGAGTTTTTGTTTGTTGTATTGTTTGTTACCATGTTTGTTTTGTCTTATTGTTTTTCTTTGTTGGTTGGGTTGTATTGTCTTTTCCATTCTTTATTTTTCTCTATAAATATATTTAATATTTCTTCAATTCTTTTTTTTACAGTTCAGTCGTTATCCCCCTCCTGGTCTGACTTCTTACTGTTCCTCATCCCATTCCTCCTCCCTGTTTTTTTTCCTCCATTTTTATTGATTATTTTATTTATTTATATTTTAAAATTGTGCCCCCTTCCAGGTATCCCCTCTGCAAGTCCCCTCCCATCTTCCCTCTGCTTTACCTCTATGAGTGTACTCCCCCAACCACCACTGCCTCACCCCTTTAGCATCTCCCTTCACTAGGCAACAAGTTTCCAAATGACAAAGGGCCTCCCCTAACATTGATGACAGATATGGCAATCCTTTGTACATATGTATCAGAAGCCATGAACCCACTCTCTGGTTGGTGACTTAGTGCCTGGTAACTCTGAGATGTCCAGTTAGTTGATGTTGTTTTTCTTCCTGTGGGAATGCAATCCCCTTCAGCTTCTTAAATCTTTCCCTTTCTCTTCTATTTCAGTCCCCAAGCTCAATCCAATAGTTGGTTGTGAATGTCTGCAATTGTCTTAGACAGGTACTGGCACAGCCTCTCAGGTCAGTCATATCTTGGCATCAGCAATAGTGCTGGGGTTTGGTGTCTGCTGATTGAATTAACCCCAAGATCCTATTCTCTGGATGTCTTTTTCCTTCAGTCTCTGCTTCAATTTTTTTGTCACTGTTTTTCCTTTAGACAGGAACAATTCTAGGTTAAAAATTTTGATATGGCTGAGTGGCCCCTTCCCTCAACTGGGTCCATGCCTATTGACTGAGGCTAGTCAGTTTAGGTTCTATCTCCCCTCTGTTGCATATTCAATTGAGTGATACACATTGAGTCCCAGGAGTCTCTCCCATTTTTCTATCTTTCTTTCATTCTTTTTTTAAAGAAATGGTCACACATAAAAATATTTTTACCCAAAAATTATATACCCATTTGAGTAATAGAGAGGCTCCCATGATACCATTGTGGGAGTCTGTCTTTAACCACCAGTTTAGGATGAAGAGGTAAACTGATGTCTCTCTCACTGTCAGAGAAGTAACTCAGAAGTGTAGTGGTTGATATGATGGTGAGGAAGTTTATAAATGTTGTCTTGAAAGTATATCCTTCTCTCATTCCTTCCCCAGGAGTCTTCTGACTGGAGCCCTGAGAGGATGAGTGTTCAGAGCCCACCCACACTCCAGAAGCTGGCAGGGCAGATTCTGCTGAGAGATGAGGCTTTGGCCATGTCCTCTCTGGGGGAGCTGCCCCCTGGGCTCTTCCCAGCACTCTTAAAGGAGGCATTAGCTGGCAGACACACCGAGCTTGTGAAGGCAATAGTGGCAGGCTGGCCTTTCCGTTGTCTCTCTGTGGGGGCATTGATAAAGAAACCTGACCGGGAAACCTTCCAGGCTCTGCTTGATGGAGTAGACATTCGAAGGACAAGAAAGTTTTACCCCAGGTAAGCAATAACCAAGTACTGTAGAAGGGAGCATGTGGGGTACACAGTAGACATTGTCACAGAGATTGGCTTGGTTATAAGTGGATCACATGCTTCTGATGGCATCATCATACAGGTATACAGGGTTCTTGAAAGCTACTGTTTACTTGTACTGAGGACAGCTGGATATGGATTAGAGTTGAATGTGGACTAGAGTGGGCATTGCCTGACAGTAGAATGAGCTAACCCTGGCTTTCCCACAACAACTAAAATGTGACTAAGGAGAAATAAAGTGTACCTTAGTGAAAGACAAGTAATGGGATATACAGAAGCCTGGGAGAGCTTCTGTAGTATGCCTCAGTTCACCTTCAATATCAAATGCTTAAAAAACATACACCTTAGCAGAGGCAAGAGCTGAGTTAAGATATATGTAGTAAAAGCTGATTCAGGGTTTGCTGACATTTATATATTTCACCCACAGGAGGGCAAAACTACAGGTTCTTGACCTGAGAAATATGCATCATGCCTTCTGGAACATATGGGCTAATGCAGAGGACAGCAGCTGTTCAGCAGAGACCTTGGATGAGAAGCAGATAGTGAAGGTGCTTCCCAGATATTCACTGAGGCAGCATCTGAAGGTCATAGTTGACCTGTGCATCAGGCCCTGCCTCCATGATGCACAAGCAAGATTCTTGAAATGGGCCCAGCAGAGAAAGTTCTCCCTACATTTTTGCTGTAAAAAGATGAAGATCTGGGGTCTGTCGACCAAAGTTATCAGAGAAATCTTAAATGTTTTTTATCCAGAGCACATCACAGAATTAAAACTGAATACCAAGTGGACCATGTCAGAGGTGGCACAGTTTGCTCCCTACTTCGGGCAGATGAGAAATCTTCGCAGAGTCTTACTGGCACCCCTCCACAAGAACACCTCCCATTTTACCAATAGAACAATACTCACAGAAGCCAAGTGTATCAACAAGTTTATTTCTCAGTTCTCCCAATTCAATTGTCTACAGCATCTCTTCATGAATCGTGTCAATTTTCTCAGCGACCAGATGATTCAGGTCCTAGGGTAAGCAAGAATGAAGAGCTGGGTCAGCTACCAAAGCAAAACTGTCTCTCTTCTCTTAAGCTTAGTGGTCCATGATGCCAGCCAGTCAATTGATACAACATTTAGAGACTCATAAGACCCTGAAAGTTAGGTCTTATTTCCATGTATACTGAGTTATACAAGATAATTTTTACAAGTTAAATCAGTATCTCAGTGAGCACTCATGAAGTAGAGAAGTGATTTGGGTTAAAGAGTGGGTCAGACCTAGTAAGGATGGGTTTTAATTCTTACTTGAATCCTGCCCACCCATTCAAATGGAAAGGGAACCAGAAGGGGAGTGTGGAGTGAGCAGTTAGGAGACTCAATAGCACAGTGGGAACATGAGCTATATGCTCAGATCTGTGAGAACAGCCTTCTGTCTTCCCCCCAGTTCCCATGGGTGAAATCTTGAGCCTAAGTATTGCTGAGTGCATAAAACAGGGGGTACAACTTGGCTGTAAATGAGAGAAAGCATGACTGCAGAGGAAATGATAGAATGCAGATTCAGTGAGCGCACAGCAAATATTAAGATCTTGTCAGGACTTGCTTGGGATGGAAGTTTTTCTGTGTACTTTCTGGGCTCATGGGCTGAACTGGTTTTCAGCTGGAGAGTGAGGCCAGTAGATATACTGTAGGGTTGTCATGACTGAGCAGTTTCTAACAGGAAGCCTTGTCACTGATGTCCTCGATCATTTAGTCAAACTGACCTTGGGGCACCTGGTTCCTTCTACCACTGTGTACATCCCAGCCAAATCTCTTCAACACCATTTGCCAGAACTAACTCTCTGCTCTCCTCTCTCCCTAGGTCTCTGAGGGCACCCTTGCAGACCCTCTCCATCACTTACTACCAAATTTCACAGAAAGACATGGATTCCTTGCCCTGCTGTCAGAGCCTCTTCCAGCTAAAGCATCTGGAGATGAGAGGTATCGTCTTACATGGTTTGCATCTTATACCTCTGAAAGGTCTCCTAGAGAAAGTGGCAGACACACTCAAGACTCTGGATTTGCATGGATGTAGAATGAAGGACTCCCAGCTCAATGCCCTCCTACCTGCCCTCAGAAAATGCTCTCAGCTCACTAATGTCACCTTCTACAACAATGATTTCTCCATGCCCATCCTGAAGGACCTTTTGCAGCACACAGCCAACTGGAGCAAGATAAATGTGGAACAATACCCTGCCCCTCTGGAGTGCTATGATGAGTTGGCTCATGTCTCCAGAGAACGATTTCCCCAACTTTGTCAGAATCTCATGAATACACTCATGGCAATAAGGCAGCCCAAGAGCATCTCCTTTGCTACAAACATCTGCCGTAAATGTGGTGAGCACTGTGTCTATGAACAGGAAGCCAGACTTTGTTCTTGCTTGCAGTAAAAGTGGATACAGTACTTCTCGATGTGAAGAGATGACAGCCTTGGGACACATCTCTCATTCCAGGTTCTCAGAGACTGTGATAATAGACACTGCTCATATGGTCGGAAGCAAAGTGATGTACAGTGACTGGGACCATGGAGGCTGAGTTTGACGTGGGGAACAGATGGATAGACTGTGGAACAGGGTCCTTGTGGAGTCAGACTCTACACGTTTGGCATTTGTATGTGACTACTGCCTGGACAGTCTAACTAGATGCTTTGTGTACATAAACCTGGATTTTCTATCTCTGTGGTCTTTGATTGTTACCAACTTCACTGCCAGGTTCAGGATCAGGAATGTTCAATGGGTCCAGGAATGGAAAGACACTGGTATTTCGTGAATGAAGCAAAATTCTGGGTAAAATTGGCATGGATAAAATGAAAGTTTTCTTGACGCTTCTTTCCCTTGTCCTTTGCCTGGCTACATTTACAACCCTTTTGTGTGGCTGATCAGTTATGTGCACAAAATATTTACACTAAAATAAGCAACATAGACACAGCTTCTATGAAGGAGGATTAAATGGATCACAGACAATTAATATCCAGTACACTCAGACCACAAGGCACCTTGGACCCATGGGAGGGAAGAGGACAACATAGGGCAAAGTAAACATCCTTTCCAGTCTGGCTTGTACTCTTGATCTTTTTGCCATTCTTTAATGAGATGACCACCAGGAACCTCTATACCCAGCCTTTATGCCACATGTGTCTAGAGCTTCATTCCTGTGTGTCCCCAAATTCTATAAAGTACCTATAGTGGATATAAAGGTGCCCAATAATATCCAGGTCCCTCTGCTATATAAAACCTTACCTTTACAAAAGAGTTCTATTCTTTATCTTCAGTTGTAATGAAAAAAAAATTCTCCCTCTGACTATTCATTATACCCTCTTTCTGTATAGTAAACTATCAATAAAATAATTTATTGCTACTCTGTATTTACTGAACACTTAGAACATGAGTTATTTCTTTACATATCATTTGTCTGAATTGAATACAGTATCTAAATTTAAGGACTCTGCAACAAATGCCCTCTGGAGAAAAGTCAAAATGAACACACTGATGGCCAGAAATGTCATAACTCACAATCTTGGAAAGGTGGATTAAATTATCAGGTAAGGTGGGACACATATGGGCATCTAGACTGGCCTAAGGAACAGAAGGACAAAAAACCCAAAATAATCAAACTTCTCTCAGGCTTCTTTCTGTCTTTTCCCACAGCCTGTCTCCCTCACTGAATATCTACTTCCATGGCCTTGTTCCTTAAGACCAGTGAACTCACCTGAGATTTGCCTACAATAAACATGCTTTTATTCTTAAACAACCCACAGATTGAGAGAGATTGCTCACAGGTTGAGAGTACATGCTGCTTTTGCAGAGGATCAAAGTTTGTTTTCAGAACTAATATAAGGTGGCTCTCAAGTGGAACTCAGGCTTCAGGTGATAAGACCCTCTTTTCTGGCCTGTATGGATCCTGCTGGGTTTTGTTGTTGTTGTTGTTGTTGTTTTTTTTTCCTTCCCCTTCTTTTTCCACCCCAGCTTGCTCTGGCCCAAAGATTATTGATTATATGTAAGTACCCTGTAGCCGTCTTCAGTTGCACCAGAAGAGGGCATCAGATCTCCTTACAGATGGTTATGAGCCACCATGTGGTTGCTGGGATTTGAACTCAGGAGCTCTGGAAGAGCAGTCAGTGCTCTTAACTACTGGGCCTTCTCTCCAGCCTCTGCATCCTGCCTTTCACATGCACAAATCCACCTAGCTGAAGAAGTCTTTAAGTAAAAAGTGGGACTCAGTTACACAAGGGGAAAAAATGGCCCAATTAATTTGGGATGTTGATCAGTATCAGTTGTGTGGCTCTGAAGAGAGCTTGTGAAGTTTCAGGTGTGTCCATTGAGCTCAGTTGGTGAGCAATAGTGTAGGGTGCTCTGGGCTCCAGAGTTTGAGCTGCACCATGGGTGAGTGAGAGGAAATTAGGAATTTGTCAGTGTACAGCATTTCTTTCTGTATGTATTTTATGTATATTCCTGTTCTGTTTGCATGTATTCTTGCATGACAGAAAAAGGCTTCAGAACCCTGTATAGACGGTTGTGAGCTGCCATATGGCTGTCTAGAATTGAACTCAGGTTGTCTGAAAGAGCAGCCAGGACTCTCAATTACTGGAGCTATCATCTCTCCAGGCCCATGTTTGACAATGTAAAAATCACTCGTGGGTACAGAATCTTTTGCATAAAAACATACCAGTTTGGGATTATCATTAATTTGTTACATTTTAAATGTTGTGTATACGTGTGTGTTGATGGTTTGCTTGTTTATTTTTAAGATAGTCACTATGTAGATCTGCCAAAGTCAATGTCCTAAGTCATTCCAAGTAAGGTCTTGATGTTCCTCACTTCATAGAATGTTTACTTATCCATTCACTGGATCTGTGGACCCCATTAACTAGGGTGTAATACTACATAACAGTTATCTCAGCACCCTGCGTGTTGAGACTTCAGAGCAGAGATTTAATATAATTCTGTCTACTTAGTCTGAATACCTAATATGAAAATTCATGATACTTCCTCCTGGCATGGAACTAGAGTCCCTCAGCACTTTCCTTCTGGTCTCTCTTGACTTCATCTTACCCCTGCTCCAGAATAGAACAAAAGCTGTGAAAAATAAGTAAATAAAAATCAAAATAATACAAAACCTTAACGATTTTTTGGAGGGGGGTTTGAGACAGAGTTTCTCTGTGTAGCCCTGGCTGTCCTGGAACTCACTCTGTAGACCAGGCTGGCCTTAAACTCAGAAATCCACCTGCCTTTGCCTCCCAAGTGCTGGAATTAAAGGCGTGTGCCACCACTGCCCAGTACAATTTTTATAATGTAAACTTTAATCATATATTGATAAGTGAGGAGAAAGAAAAATTTGCAGAGGGAGGAAGATAAGAAACTAAAATAAGTATAACCTTACCTATTTATGTCTGTAGGGAAATGTCTAACTGAGACAATATGGTTTGTATAATTTACATATGCTAATTATCAGTTATAAGTACATATTAACTATGGCCACCAAGCTTCACAACAATTCTCAGAACTTTATCTTATACCAAAGTATTTGCATATTTAATGATTTTTAATATAATTATACGTGACCCATGAAAACATAGGTTGTTAACATGTTTCACGGAGAACATGTGTCTATTCAGTTTGCAGTGGACCATGTTTAAAGGATGTTAAACATACGTAGCTCCCTAATTATCATTTCTTTTGGTTTTCATTAACACATTTACTTATTCATTTTACCACCTGGTCACATCCTGACTTTCCTTTCCTCCCAGTCCTGCCCTCTAACCCATCCCTCTCCCTTTCATTTCCTGCTCCCATTCTCCCCAGAGAAGGGAGGCCCCCACTATCTTCCCCCACCAGTTGCCATGCCACCCTGGCACACTAAGTTGCATGAGGACTAAGTGCATCCTCTCTCATCGGGACCATACAAGGCAGCCTAGCTAGGGCGAAGGTACCAAAGGAAGGCAACAAATTTCAGTCAGTGACAACCCCAGTTCTGATTTTTAGGAAACTCACATTAAGACCAAGCTACATACCTGCTCAATATGTTAGGAGGCCTAAGTCTAGACAATTCATGCTCTTTGGGAAGTGGTTCAATCTCTGTGAGTCCCCAATAGGTCCAGGTGACTCAGCTCTGTAGATCTTCTGGTATACTTGACCCCATCTGGCTCCCTCATTCCTTCCTCTGACTTTTCCACAAAACTCCCCGTATTCTGCCTAATGTTTGGCTGTGGGTATCCATCTGTTGCATTCAGTTGCTGGATGAGGCCTCTCACATGACAGTTACCCTAGGCTTCTGTCCTTAAGCATAACCAAGTATCATCAATAGTGTCAGAATTTAGCTCTTTTCCATAGGTGGGTTTCAAATTTGTCCAGCCATTGGTTGGCTATTCATTTAATCTCTGCTCCATCTTTGTCCCTACACATCTTGTAGGCAGGGAAAATTTTGGAAGGAAGGTTTTGTGGGTGGGTTGGTGTGCCCCTCCCTCCACTGGAAATCCTGCCTGTCTTGAGGAAGTGGCCACTTCAGTCTCCTTATCCCCAGCTGCTGAGGTCTCAGCCAAGATCACTTCCATATCCTCCCGAGAGCCTGCCCTATGCCATGTCTCTGGCTTGTCTCTCAGACGCCCCCACATGAATAGCTTTTCTTTCTCCCAGCCCTCTCACCCCTGTCCCCATTCCCATCACACCTGGTCCCCAAAACTATTCCTGTCCCCATACCCTCTCAATAGAGTTCCCTCTAATGAACCACTGCTGATACAGATTTTAATTCCCCTTCTGAGTGAGATTCAATCATCTCACCTTGGGCCCTATTGTTACTTAGCTTTTTGGGGTGTTTGGATTGTAGCATGCTTATCCTGTCCTCTATGGGTACTATCCACTTATATGTGTACATACCATGCAAGTCTTTCTGAGTCTAAGTGAATCAAGATGATAATTTCCAGTTCCACACATTTGTCTGAAACTTGAATAATATTCCTTATTTTAAGAGCTGACTGCTCTTCCATGGCAAAAATGTACATGATTTTCCTTATCCATTTTATAGTTAAGGGGCAGGTGAGTTGTTTCCAGTTTCTGGCTGTTACGAATAAAGGTCCTATGAATGTAATTGAGCAAGTGTCCTCGTACTGTGGGGGAGCGTCTTTTGAGTATATGCCCAGGAATGCTATTACTGGGTCTTGAGGTAGAATTGTTTTTGAGAAATAGCCAGATTGATTTCCAAATTTGTTGTACAAGTTTACACACTCATCAGAAATGAAGGACTATCTCCCTTGCAACACATCCTCAGGGGCATGTGCTGTCATTTGAGCGTTTTTTGTCCTTTTTTTTTTTTTTTTAAATTTAATCTTTTTTTACAGTCTAGATATTATCCTCCTCCCGGTCCACCCTCTGGCTGTTCCACATCACATACCTCCTCCCCTCATCTCCATGAGGATGTTACCAACCCCCACTCCCACCCTAGCAGACCTCCTAATTCCCTGGAGCCTCAAGTCTCTTGAGGGTTAGGTGCATCTTCTCTGACTGAGTCCATACCAGGCAGTTCTCTGCTGTAAATGTGTTGGGTGACTCATATCAGCTGTTTAGGCTGCCTGGTTGGTGGCTCAGTGTCTGAGAGATCTTGAGGGGGGCAGGTTAGTTTCGACTGCTGGTCTTATGGGGCTGCCCTCATCCTCCCAGCTTCTTCCAGTTTTTCCCTAATTCAACCACAGGGGTCACCAGCTTCTGTCCATTGGTTGGCTGTAAATATCTGCATCTGACTCTGTCAGCTGCTTGTTAGGTGTTTTGGAGGGAAGTCATGATAGGCCCCTTTTTCTGAGCACACCATAGTATCAATAATAGTGTCAGGCCTTGGGGCCTCCCCTTGAGCTGGATCCAAATTTGGGCCTGTCACTGGACCTCATTTTCCTCAGGCTCTTCTCAACTTTTGTCCCTGCAGTTCGTTCTGACAGGAACAATCCTGGGTCAGAGTTTTTGACTGTAGGGTGGCAACCACATCCTTCCACTTGATGCCCTGTCTTTCTACTGGTGAGCAGCTGTACAAGTTCCCTTTCCCCACTGTATGGCATTTCACCTAAGGTCCTATACCCTTTGAATCCTGACAGTCTCTCACCTCCCACTCTGGTACATTCTAAGAGGGTCCCCCTACCTCGTACCTCCCAACAAGTTGCCTGTTTCCATTCTTTATGCTGGCCTTCAGAACTTCAGTCCTGTTCTCCCCTGCCCCCATACCTGATCATGTTCCACTCTTCCCTTCCCTGTTCCCTTTTCTATGCAGGTCCCTCCCTCCTCCATCCTATGATGACTTTCTTCTCCCTCCCAAGTGGATTGAGGCATCCTCACTTGGGCCCTTCGGCTTGTTAATCTTGAGTTCTATGGATTGTATGCTGGGTATTCTGTACTTTTTTGGTTAATATCCACTTATTAGTGAGTACATGATCTTAGCCATGCTCGTGTAGATGATGGAATCTCAGAGTCCTTTCAATTTGCATTTGATTAGGAATGTTGAATATTTCTTTAAGTGCTTCTTGGCCATTAGTGATTAAAATTCTCTGTTGACCTCTGTACCCCATTTTTAAATGGGGTATTTGGTTTATTGTTGTCTAGTTTCTTGATGTACTTATATTGTTTGTAGTTCTGTCAACTGTACAGTTGGTGAGGATATTTGTCCATTCTGCAAGCTGCTGTTTTGACCTACTTTGCTTAACCAAAGATTGTCAATTTCTTGAGGTCCCTTTTATTAGCTTGTTGATCTTAGTGCCTGAGCTATGGTTGTTCAGTTCAGGAAGTGGTCACCTTTTCCAATGCATTCCAGAATCCTGACACTACTAATGATATTCTACAAACAGGAGCCTAGAACAAGTGTACTTTAAGAGGTTTTACCAAGCTCTTGAAGGAAACAGATGAAGAGAAACATTAGAGAGAGTTCAGGGAATCTTGTGGAAGATGGGAAGGAAAGATTGAATGAGCCAAATAGGTCAAGGGCACCACAAGAAAACTTGCAGAATATGCTCACCGAGCCCCATAGGGGTCCACTGAGTCCAAACTACCAACCAGAGTGCTTGCATAGGATGGACCTAGGCAGCCTAGATATGTAACAGTTCTAATGCTTAGTCTTCATGTGGCACCCGGAACAATGGGAGCGAGGGCTGTTTCTGACTGTTGGCTGCCTTGGGATTACTTTCCCCTAGCTGAGATGCCTTGTCTAGCCTCAATAGAGAAAGATGCAGCTGGATCAGGAAGATTTATAGGTGGGAGGCCTCCCCTTCTCTGAAGAGAAAGGGAGGGAGGATGGGGGAGAGGATGTGATAGCCAGTGACTGAGAGGAGGGAGGGGAAAGCTGTAATCTGTAAACTAACTAAATTAATATCGGATGTAAATTAAATAAATTAAGGGATGAATTAAAACATACTCAGCCCTTTTTCCTCCTGTTGGGTCGCCTTCTACAACATTGGTATGGAGACACTTGCCTTGTCTTATAGTGTCTTGTTTTATCCTGTCTGTCTGTCTGTCGTCTCTGGGGAGGAATGTATGTATGTATGGGGGAACTAGTACAAGTGGAGGGCACTGAACTATCTACACTATTGCAGTTTGGTTTTGGGGGAACTAGTACAAGTGGAGGGCACTGAACTATCTACACTATTGCAGTTTGGTTTGGGGGGAACTAGTACAAGTGGAGGGCACTGAACTATCTACACTATTGCAGTTTGGGTTTGCTCTAATCTTAGTGTGACTGTGTCCTGATTCTTTTCTCTTGAAGTCAGAAAGTATTTCATTTAATTTTGATTTTCACAGGAGCCCACAGTAGAGAGGCTGTGTAAACGGCTTCTTCCCAGCACGCTTTGTCTGTAGTCTGGGCGAGGGAGTACCACATATGGCCTCTTGTTCTCAGAAGCTGAAGGAGGGAGTAGTTTATGTTACCTCTACTTCCCATATCCAAGAGCCACCATGAATCTAAAGGAAAAGTTCCTGTTACTGTAACCTGGGGACCACTGAGCAAGGATGAGGAAGAGAGACTGTCATTTCTTATCAGTGGTTTCCTGAAGGACCGAGCTATGCTGCTGGAAAGGCAGAAAAAAGAAAAAAAATAATAAGCCAGGCTATGGTGGTGCACGCCTTTAATCCCAGCACTCGGGAGGCAGAGGCAGGTGGATTTCTGAGTTCAAGGCCAGCCTGGTCTACAGAGTGAGTTCCAGGACAGCCAGGACTATACAGAGAAACCCTGTCTCAAAAAAACCCAACCCCCCCCCAAAAAAAAACAAAAAAAGAAGAAAATGAAAAGGAGGAGGAGGAGGAGGAAGAGAAGGAGGAGGAGGAGGAGGAGGAAAATAATAAAAACATTATGTAGCCCAGGCAAGCGTGACAACCTTGTAGACACATGAGGACATTGTAGCCCATTTCCCATTGCCAGAGGACCAGTTCAAGCTCAGTTTTTGTTGTAGACACATGAGGACATTGTAGCCCATTTCCCATTGCCAGAGGACCAGTTCAAGCTCAGCTTTTGTTGTAGACACATGAGGACATTGTAGCCCATTTCCCATTGCCAGAGGACCAGTTCAAGCTCAGCTTTTGTTAGCTTCATTTCTAATGAATTTCCATCTAATTATATTTTCAAATACAAATTAATCATGCTTCCAATAGTTGGAGGGAGAGGGTGGGCATCCAGGGGAATGTCTCAACCTAGGCCTTGGTGAGAACACACAACTAGCCCAAGCACCATTTTTACTGTGTGTCAGTGCTGCCCCCTAATGGCCAACAGGTTGATCTCAGTCACAGGATTTCTACAGAGACATTGGCCTTAAGGATCCTACTACATGCACTCCCATACTGTAGGGATCCTTGCTCAAAATAACATGAATATTCTAAGACAGAAAATTCACTATCCATTAATAGCTGCATTCTATGGACTTGAGCGGATCTTACAGGCAAAATTAATTATCTTACTTAGGGTTTCTATTACTGCAATGAAAAATCATGACCAAAGCAAATTGGGGATGTTTGCTTTGCTTCCCTTCAGAGAAGGAGAGGCCTCCAATGGATATACTTTGGCTTAACAAGTGGCATATTTTCTATTTAGGAAAGACAAGGCAGCCCAGTTAGGAGAAAGGGATCCAAAGGCAGGCAACAAAGGAGCCACTGGAGGAAGTAAGGACAGGAACTCAAACAAGGCAGGAACTGGAGGTAGGAGCTGATGCAGAGGTTATAGAAGGTGCTGCTTACTGGCTTGCTGCTGCTGTTCTCAGGGTCATCACATAATACTGGCATCTCCAATACACTGAGGTCTTCCACTGTGACTAGGCTGCACTTTCAGCAATAGCCTCTCATAGGTTCTCTTCTCGGGGCCAAGCCTCAACTTCTCTGCATGACCCCTTCAAACATGAGCTTCAACTGCCACTGAAGTTGTACCTCCACCAAGAGCCTCTCAGGGCTTCACACAGTACCAAGCTACAGATGCTGTCCATATCCCTTCATGGCCTTCAAAATCAGTACCACCTGGATGACTCTTAAACTACAAAGTTTGGCTGCCAGTGCAGTAGGGTTAAAATTCTATGTCATGTCAATGACCTTCTACTGGTGCCTCTTAGAGTGTACATGCAGACTTCAGAAAATAGGAATGGTAACACTGGAAACATGCTGAATGCTAACATGTTGTTGTTGTTTAATCAATTTGACAGAGATGTGGCTAGAGTTATCTGGGAAGCAGAGTCTCTATAGAGAAAATGTCTCCCTCAGATTATATGTAGGCAAGCCTGGGGGGAGCATTTCTTGATTAATGACTACTGGGAGTGGAGCCAGCTCCCTGTGGGTAGGGTCACCCATATGCAAGTGTCCATGAGTTGTATGAGAACTTAGACATAGAAAGCCCTGTGGAACAAGCCGCCATAGCCTTCCTCCCTGGTACCTTCTCTAGTGCATCCCTCCAGGTTTCTGCTTGAGTCCCTGCCCTGATGTACCCCAGTTAAGAAATGGGACTTGAGAGCTGTAAGAGGAAATGAATCCTTCCTTCTCAAGTTGCTTTTGGTCAGAATGTTTTCTCACAAAGCAGGAACCTGCCTAACACAGGATGTCCCAAATCCAGATACCATGTCTACATTGACAGGGTACCCATGTTACTACATCCTTTATAGAGAAGCCATGTGGTCCAGGGTCTACTGAGTAAGGGAAGAAGCCCTATGCTCTCTTATCATATCCATTGGACCTCTTCTACACTTTGAATTTTGTTTCAAGAAATGTTCGCTGATTAAAAGGAAACAGAGCTGTGTTGACCCATCAGGCTCTTGTAAAACTAAAGATGCAATAGCTGAGACTCTTGTGGGAATTCCTTCCTGAAGCTTTCCCTGGAAATTCCTTTTCTTATTGTAACTCATAGTGTATCTGGCACACTTCAAGATGATTTTGGAGTGACAACTAACATGGCTGCATGAACCCAGAGCTGGGATGATAGCTGCAAAGGAAGCACGTGTTAGGGGAAGGCTGGGTGATAAGACAAGTGAAAGAGGAACAACACTGATGACAGTGCTTTGCAAGAACAACCCTTATGACAGTCCTTGGGCCATCCCTCTTTGTCGGTCTGTATCTCTGATGACCATACTGTGCACATCCCTCTTTGTTGAACTCTGTCTTGGGACAGACCAGTATGCACCACCCAGAACCCATGTGGGGAAGCAGATCTACACAGAACCATGAAAAGCAAATGTTGTGCATTCAGAGGGAAAGTCTGCAACTATGACCTGGACAGTGTAAACATACCGTTGGCTCCAAGTAATGCTGGACAAGAGACCCTTATGGCAAGAACTAGATTTCTATCTTTATTCTTCTCTACCCTCTACAGCAACAAATTCATGCTCACTATTAGGGTTATATTTAAGAATCAACAGGTTATATTTATGAATGCATATGGATATACAAATACATATATGGGTGCAATAACAACTGAGCAAAAAAGAGGCTATGAAGTTGAAGGCAAGGGAGAGGATTGTATAGGATGGTTTGGGGGGGGGGGAAGGTTGTGATTAAAACCATCTCGATATTGAACAAAAAATGCTAACCTCACACCCTACTACAAGGGCACAGATACAGAGGTATGTTTTGACATGTTATCCTACTTTCGACAAGGCCATAAAAAGCTGTCACCATCACTAAAACACATTGAGTCAAATACAGACACCGGGTGTTGCCTGAATGCCTGTTGAAGATAAAGCTTCTTACCCCTCTGCACCTTGTCTGATATCTATGGTTGTGAGAGTCAAGGAAGAAGCAGCTCCTGGTCTGTGGGCAGGAAGGGTGTTAACTGGTAGCTCCAGCTACTTTACTAGAACCAAACAGCATATATTCCCAGCCAAAGCCACTTTTTAATCCATGCGGCTCTGACTGTGACCAGCAGCCTGCCATCTGCTCAGTGGCCCCAACTGACACAAGCTACAGAGAAAAAGTCAGCCAGGCAGTGGTGGCACACGCCTTTAATCCCAGCACTTGGGAGGCAGAGGCAGGTGGATTTCTGAGTTCGAGGCCAGCCTGGTCTACAGAGTGAGTTCCAGGACAGCCAGGGCCACACAGAGAAACCCTATCTCAAAAAAAAAAAAAAGAAAAAGAAAAGAAAAAGAAAAGAAAGAAAGAAAGAAAGAAAGAAATCCTGTCTCGTAAAAACAAACAAACAAAAAAACAAAAACAAAAACAAAGAAAAAGGAAAGAAAAAGCCATGGCACGCATCTACTAGACATGAATATCATGTTTGAGACTTGACACAGCAGCACTAGGAACACCAGTGAAAATACCACTTTTGTGGCTGTAAAACGACAGGAATTTTTGTCAATAATAATAATAATAATAATAATAATAATAATAACAATAAGAAGAAGAAGAAGAAGAAGAAGAAGAAGAAGAAGAGGAAGAAGAAGAAGAAGATGAAGAAGAAGAAAGAAAGAAAGAAAGAAAGAAAGAAAGGAAAAAAAGAAAATACCACTTTTGACAGAGTACATCTCAGCTTTTCCTTCATCAGTTAGTCTGATGCATGAGTCTCGGGCAGGCACTGGAACTCACTTGATGACAGGAGTTATCAGTTCCATGGAGCATGGATCATCTTTCTCTTTACATCCCAGCACTAGACTCTAGTACTGGGCCATCCAAGAACAGGAAGGTATTGTGTACATATAGTAAAGCTGTTCAGTGCAGCATTGACAAGCTTGATGTCACTGATGCCATGAGGAACAGCTGCAGCTGTGGTGACCTTCAGCAGTCCTTGACCTGTAGTCACACAGCAAACAGAACTAGATGTCAGATATCAAGGTCAAATGGGTCTGTTCTCAAAACCTCCTGGAGAGGGAAGGAAAGTCAGACTGTTATGGGACCCTATTCTAAGCAGTCCTGAGTCACCATGCTCTGAGGACTGCTACACAAACCTTAGAGATTCTGAAACACATAGAGGTGTTTTATAAAATGTTCAGGAAAAAATTTTCCAAGGCTCAGCTGTTCCTTACCTAGCCTAGATGCAAACTTTTTTGTTCTGCCACCTGCCTCTTTCTATGCAGAGGGGTGATGGATAAATTATTCTTTTATGTCTTCCTAAACAAGCCAAAGAAGAAGCCTTCTCCAAGACTACACCAACATCACAATTTTGTGACTTTTTCAAATGTCTAGAGAAAATTGGAATTTTTACTTGAATAGGCAGGGTAGGAGGATAGTATAGTTAAACATTGATGCCAGACCTGAAAACACAGCGACCAAGGTGATGAAGGCCAGAGAGTGAAACAAATGACAGGCAAAGGCCGTAGGAGGGGACCTAGGTCCCATTCTTCACAGATTGGTCACAAAAACTATCTACCAACAAGAAGTTCCTGGACACCACAGAAAAGGGGAATACTTGATGGAACTATGAAACCAGCATTTCTTTTACAAACCAATCTGAAAACTATGCTACAGGAGTGAATTTTCACACATTGGCATGGCCAGGGGGCATTTGTGTGTGGAGGGGATACATTTGTAACCAGAAAGGTAAGGTGGTTCTCGATTTCAGGGTTAACACAAATAGGCTGTGCTTATCAGCTGAGTTGGTGGAAAACACGATGAGTTCTCCCAGCACTCCTTTGAAGGACAAGCTCTTCATCACAGTTGTGCACATCTGCTTGCTGACACCTAAGATTCCTTGAAGCCTTTTCAGAGCATCCCCAGGAGTCCCCTCACCACAGTGATTCTTCTCTCAGAGTCTGTGTTTCTAAGGGAGAGTCACATAACTTCATATCTCCCAAACAGAGACACCAGAGGGACAGATTCAAGGAACATGAGCGAGTTGATGACTGGAGCCTGTTTAGAGATATCTGCTGCTCAGTTGTCATGTCTAATGATGGAGGACTTGATGAGACCCTGTAAGCCCATCAGAAATTAATCAACTTTCCTAATACAGGAAGTTTCTGGTTCAGGCCTTTTTTTTTTTTAATAATTTAGAGAACAAAGGAAAAAGAGTTATAAGAAAAAGCAGTGTTAACTTGGGAAAGTCTACATTTATTAAAGTAATTACTGGCTGGGCAGTGGTGGCGCACGTCTTTAATCTTGGGAAAGCAGAGGCAGGTGGATTTCTGAGTTCAAGGCCAGCCTGGTCTACAGAGTGAGTTCCAGGACAGCCAGGGCTACACAGAGAAACCCTGTCTCGAAAAACCAACCCCCCCCCCCAAAAAAAAATACTGAGCAAATGTCTGCCTCATTTTCTTCATCTTTCTGCAATATTTTATGTCCAAGAGAATAAATTATAAGCTGATCTTATGAAAACCATCATCTGTGGTGGTCTTCATAAGATGATGCTACCTCTAGTCTTGGGGGATCTGAATACCTGGTTTCAAATTGGAGGCACTGCTTGGGAAGTCTTAGGAGTTGTGGCTTTGATGGGGGAAGTTTTCTACTAGGGATGGATTTTAATTTCAAAAAAGAAAAGGAGGAGTGCTGGGGAGGGAGCTCAATGGTTAAGAGCTCTGGCTACTTTTTCAGAGGACAGGTCTCAATTTGTATCACCTAGATGGCAGCTCAAACTGTCTTTAACTCCAGTACTGGGAGATCTGTACTCACGCAGACATAAATGCAGACAAAGCACCAATGCACATGAAAATAAATCAAAGTAAACAAAGCTGGTAAAAGAATCAACAAATGGGACCTCATAAATTGCAAAGCTTATGTAAGGCAAAGGACACTGTCAGTAGGATAAAACAGCAACCAACAGATTTGGAAAAGATCTTTACCAACCCTACATCCAATAGAGGGCTAATATCCAATATATACAAAGAACTCAAGAAGTTAGACTCCAGAAAACCAAATAACCCTATTAACAAATGGGGAATAGAGCTAAACAGAGATCCCCACAGCGAATTCCAATAAAAAGAGACAGTCCTTTGTTTTAAGGTATTTATTGTCATGGTGGAGAGTGGAGATGAGTAAAACTGTTCCCCACTTTCTCAGAGTGTGCCTGAGGTTAAATACCTTTTGCACGGAGGAGGGTCTGGAAAGGGGAGTTTATTGGCTAAGCCTCCAGAGCTTTAGGTACATCATTAAAATGGAGATCTGTCTTGAGGCTACATGACCACAAGTCCTCTCCTTGTGGACAGGCTTGGGGCATTGCCCTTATGTGAGTGATGACCATAGACCTATGGAGAACTGCTCAACTAGAAACCAGGCTGCCTTCCACAGTCCTGCAGTGGTTTATTTCCAGGTCCTCTATTTGATCCCATTGATCAACCTGTCTGTCTTGATACCAACTATTCAGTATTTATTACTATTGCTCTCTATTACCATGTGAATAACTCCAGAACTTTTACTGTATGAAATTGTTTTAGCTATCCTGGGTTCTTTTGTTTTTCCACATGAAGTTGAGAATTGTTCTTTCAAGATCTATAAAGAATTGCATTGGTATTTTGATGGATTTGCATTGAATCTGTAAATTGCTTTTGGTAGGATGGCCATTTTCACTAAGTTGAGCTTACCAATCCATGAGCATGGAGATCTTTCCATGTTTTTATATCTTTATCAATTTCTTTCAAATTTCTTTTTTTCAGAAACTTGAAGTTCTTGTCATGCAAGTCTTACACTTGCTTGCTTAGAGTTACTCCAAGATATTTTGTATTTGTAACTATCGTAAAGGGTGGTGTTTCCCTAGTTTCTTTCTAAGACAGTTTATCATTTGTATAAATGAGGGTAGATTTTTTTTTTAGAGTGAGTTTTGTATCCAGCCATTTTGCTTTAGGTGTTTATCAGCTCTAGGAGTTCTCTGGTAGAATTTTTGCGGTCTCTTATGTGTACTATCATATGATCTGTGACTAGTGATATTTTGATTTCTTCTTTTCCAATTTTTATCCCCTTGAAACTCTTTAGTATTACCCTAGTTAGAATTTCAAGTACTGTGTTGAGTAGATAGGGAAAGAGTGGACAGTGTTGTATTGTCCCTGGTTTTAGTGAAATTTCTTTAAATTTCTTCTTTAATTGATTATTGGCTATTGGCTTGTTGTATGTTGCTTCTATTATGTTTACATATCCACCTTGTATCCCTGATATCTCCATGACTCTTAACATAAAAAGGTGTTAGATTTTTGTCAAAGGCTTTTTCAGCATCTAGTGAGATGATCTTGTGATTTTTTTTTTAAAGTTTGTTTTTATGGTAGAATACATTAATTGATTTCTGTATGTTGAACTATTCTTGCATCCCTGGGATGAAGCCTACTTGATCATAGTGGATTATGTCTTTGATGTGTTCTTGGATTCAGTTGACAGTATTTTATTGGGATTTTTACATAAATGTTCACAAGGGAAGTTTTTCTGAACTCCTTTTCTATGGAGACTCTCTAGTTTAGGTATCAGGGAGACTCTGGCCTCACAAAATTAGTTTGTTGATATTCCTTTTGTTTCAACTTTGTGGAATAGATTTAGGATTATTGGCATTAACTTTTCCTGAGCTTTTTTTGGGTGGGAGACTTTTAATGACTACTACAATTTCTTTAGAGGTTATAGGACTAGACAGTTAACCTGATATTGTTATAACTTTTGTAAGTTGCATTTGTCTAGAAAATCATCCATTTTGTTTAGATTTTCCAACTTTGTGGAGTATAGGTTTTTGAAGTAAGACTCAAAGACTCTAGATTTCCTTGGTGTTTGTTTTCCCTTCTCATTTTTGATTTTGTTAATTTGGGTACTGTCTCTCTGCCTTTTAGTTAGGCTAAAATTTGTCTATCTTTTTGATTTTTCTCAAAAAAAATCCAATTCTTGTTTTTCTTAATTCTTTGTACTGTTCTCTTTGTTTCTAACTGATTGATTTCAGCCCTGGGTTTATTTCCTGTTGTCTACTCCTCTTGGGTATGTTTGCTTCTTTTTTTTCTAGAACTTTCAGATGTAGTATTACTTGCTAGTATGAGAACTCTCTAAGTCTTTATGAAGGAATTTAGTGCTATGAATTTACCTCTTAGCACTGCTTTCATTGTATCCCATAGGTTTGGGTATGTTCTGTCTTCATCTTCATTGAATTCTAAAAGTCTTTAACTTATTTCTTCCTTGACCCAGTGATCATTGAGTAGAGTTGTTTAGTTTCCATGAGTTTGTTGCCTTTCTGTTGTTTCTATTGCTGTTGAAACCCAGTTTAATCCATTGTGGGCTGATAAGATACAGGTATTTATTTCAGTTTTCATATATCTGTTGAGGTTTGCTTGGTAAGCAACTCCATGGTCAGTTTTGGAAAAGGATCCATGGGGTGCTGAGAAGGTATATTTTTTCTTCTTTGGACAAAATGTTCTGCAGGTATCTGTTAGGTCCATTTGATTCATAACCTCTCTTTAATTATTTCTGCTTAGTTTCTGCCTCAATAACCTGTCTTTTGGTTAAAGTAGAGTGTTGAAGTCTCCCACTATTAATGGGATATTGGATGTGTGATTAAAGCATTTGTAATCTTTTATGAATATGTGTTCCCTTGCATTTGTGGAATATAATCATAACTGAGACATCCTTATAGTGGATTTTTATTTTATTTTATTTTTTAATATTAAGTGACCTTCCATAATTTTCCTTCAAAGACTAGAAAATATTAGGATGGCTACTCTAACTTGCTTCTTGGTCTTTTTGCTTAGAAAATCTTTTCTCATTCCATCTGTGGCTGGGGACCTCAGCCTATGCCACAGGGCTCCATAGCCAAATAGCACCAGGAAAAAGCTAGCTTCCCAGGAGTGTGGACAAGCCTGGGGGGGGGGAGTATGGCCAGCACCTGTGCTCAGAGGGACCCACCCGGAACCCTCAGGACACAGGGACTGAGGAGAGGCCTTCTGGTTTCCTTCCGTGACTGGGGAGCTGATCCTGTGACACAGGGCTCCATACTCAAATAGTGCCAGGAGAGAGCTGGTATCCCGAGAATGCCAACAGACACACCTTCCAGCACAGGCAAGTCCACCACTTCTGATAAAATTCCTTGATCAAGAGGAACTCAACCAAAGCCATCAGGACACAGGAACCAAGGAACAGCTGGGGACAGGATCCTTCTGGTTTCTGTCTGCATCCCAGAGCTCAACCTGTACCACAGCTCTCCAAATGCAAATTCCTCTCAGAGAGAGCTGGTCTCCAAGAAGTACTGACACAGAGGCTTTCAGGAAGGACAAGCCACAGTCAGAGCAAGACCAATTAACACTGGAGATAAACAGATGGTGAAAGGAAAGGGCAAGAACATAAGCAACAGAAACGAAGGCAACTTGGCATCATCAGAACCCAGTTTTCCCAGCACAGTGAGCCGCAGATATACTAACACACCAGAAAAGCAAGACTAAAATATAAATTCAAATCTCATGATGATTTTTTTTTGATTTTTTGAGACAGAGTTTCTCTGTGTAGCCCTAGCTGTCCTGGAACTCACTCTGTAGACCAGACTGGCATAAAACTCAGAAATCCACCTGCCTCTGCCTCCCAAGTGCTGGGTTTAAAGGTGTGTGCCACCACTGCCCAGCTAATAGAAGACTTTAAGAAGGAAATAAATAACTCCCTTAAAGAATTACAACAGAACACAGGTAAACAGCTAGAAGCCCTTAAAGAGGAAACACAAAAATCCCTTAAAGAATTATAGGAAAGCACAATCAAACAGGCGAAGAAAATGAACAAAACCATCCAGAATCTCAAAATGGAAATAGAAACAATAAAGAAATCACAAAGGGAGACAACTCTGGAGATAGAAAACCTAGGAAAGAGATCAGAAGTCATAGATGCAAGCATCACTAACAGAATACAAGAAATAGAAGAGAGAATCTCAGGTGCAGAAGATACCATAGAAAACATTGACACAACAGCCAAAAAATGTAAAATTCCAAAAGCTCATAACCCAAAGCATTTAGGAAATCAAGGACACAATGAGAAGAACAAACCTAAGGATAATAGGTATAGAAGAGAGTGAAGATTCCCAACTTAAAGGACCA
This sequence comes from Rhynchomys soricoides, assembly GCA_019843965.1. Taxonomy (NCBI): domain Eukaryota; kingdom Metazoa; phylum Chordata; class Mammalia; order Rodentia; family Muridae; genus Rhynchomys; species Rhynchomys soricoides. The sequence continues at coordinate 75,138 of JADRCH010006887.1, forward strand.
GTAAATATCTTCAACAAAATTATAGAAGAAACCTTCCCTAACCTAAAGAAAGTGATGAACATAAACATCCAAGAAGCCTACAGAACTCCAAATAGATTGGACCAGAAAAGAAATTCCTCCTGTCACTTAATAGTCAAAACACAAAATGCACAAAACAAGGAAAGAATATTAAAAGCAGTAAGGGAAAAAGGTCAAGTAACATATAAAGACAGACCTATCAGAATTACACCAGACTTCTCACCAAAGACAATGAAAGCTAGAAGATCCCGGACAGATGCCATGAAGACCCTAAGAGAACACATCTTCCATCACTGGCTGCTATACCCAGCAAAACTCTCAATTACCATAGATGGTGAAACCAAAATATTCTATGACAAAACCAAATTTACACAATATCTTTCCACAAACCCAGCCCTACAAAGGGTAATAGACGGAAAACACCAAACAAGGAGGGAAACTACACCCTAGAAAAAGCAGGAAAGTAATCCTTCAACAAACTCAAAAGAAGATAGCCACACAAACATAAAAATAACATCAAAAATAACAGGAAACAACAAGCACTACTCCTTAATATCTCTTAACATCAATGGACTCAATTCCCCAATAAAAAGACATAGATTGTATACATAAACAGGACCTAGCATTCTGCTGCATCCAGGAAATGCACCTCCGTGTTAAAGACAAACACTACCTCAGAGTAAAGGGCTGGAAAACAATTTTCCAAGCAAATGGCCCCAAAAAACAGGCTGGAGTAGCCATTCTAATATCAGATAAAATTGACTTTCAACCAAAATTCATCAAAAAGTATGAGGAAGGACACTTCTTACTCAAAGGAAAAATCTACCAAGAAGAACTCTCAATTCTAAACATCTATGCCCCGAATGCAAGAGCTCTCACTTTCATAAAAGAAACTCTACTAAAGCTCAAAGCACACATTGCACCTCACACAATAATAGTGGGAGACTTCAACACCCCACTATCAACAATGGACAGATCTTGGAAACATAAACTAAACAGAGACACAGTGAAACTAATAGATGCTATGAACCAAATGGGTTTAACAGATATCTATAGAACATTTCATCCTGCATCAAAAGAATATACTTTCTTCTCAGCACTTCATGGTACCTTCTCCAAAATTGATCATATAATTGGTCACAAAACAAACCTCAACAGATATAAGAAGATTGAAATAATCCCATGCCTCCTATCAGATCACTACTGGTTAAGGCTGGTCTTCAATGGCAACAACAACAACAGAAAGCCCACATACACATGGAAGCTGAACAATGCTCTGCTCAGTGATAACTTGGTCAAGGAAGAAATAAAGAAGGAAATTAAAGACTTCCTAGAATTTAATTAAAATGAAAGTACAACTTACCTAAACCTATGGGACACAATGAAAGCAGTGTTAAGAGGAAAACTCATAGCTCTGAATGCCTCCAAAAAGAAACTGGAGAGAGCATACACTAACAGCTTAAAAGCACATCTGAAAGTTCTAGAACAAAAAGAAGTTAATACACCCAAGAGGAGTAGAAGGCAGGAAATAATCAAATTAAGGGCTGAAATAAGAACTATACAAAGAATCAACAAAACCAAAAGCTGGTTCTCTGAGAAAATCAACAAGATAGATAAACCCTTAGCCAGACTAACCAGAGGGCACAGAGACAGTATCTAAATTAACAAAATTAGAAATGAAAACGGAGATATAACAACAGACTCTGAGGAAATTAAAAAAAAATCATCAGATCCTACTACAAAAGCCTATGTGCAACAAAATTGGAAAATCTGGAGGAAATGGACAAGTTTCTAGACAGATACCAATTACCAAAGTTAAATGAGGATCAGATAAACCATCTAAACAGCCCCAAAACCCCCAAAGAAATAAAAGCAAGCATTAGCAGTCTCCCAACCAAAAAAAGCTCAGGACCAGATGGGTTCAGTGCAGAATTCTATCAGACCTTCAAAGAAGACCTAATACCAATAGTCTTCAGTCTATCCCACAAAATAGAAATGGAAGGAATACTACCCAATTCATTCTATTAGGCCACAGTTACACTGATACCAAAGCCCCACAAAGACCCAACAATAAAAGAAAAATTCAGACCAATTTCCCTTATGAATATTGATGCAAAAATACTCAATAAAATTCTTGCAAACCGATTCCAAGAACACATCAAAACGATCATTCACCATTTCAAGTAGGCTTCATCCCAGGGATGCAGGGATGGTTCAATACCTGGAAATCCATCAATGTAATCCACTACATAAACAAACTCAAAGAAAAAAAACCACATGGTCATTTCGTTAGATGCTGAAAAAGCGTGACAAAATTCAACATCCCTTCATGATAAAAGTCTTGGAAAGATCAAGAATTCAAGGAGCATACCTAAACATAGTAAAAGCAATATACAGCAAACCAGTGGCCAACATCAAACTAAATGGAGAGAAACTCGAAGCAATCCCACAAAATCAGGGACTAGACAAGGCTGCCCTCTCTCTCCCTACCTATTCAATATAGTACTTGAAGTTCAAGCTAGAGCAATCAGGCAACAAAAGGAAGTCAAAGAGATACAAATTGGAAAGGAAGAAATCAAAATATCACTATTTGCAGATGATATGATGGTATAGTTAAGTGACCTGAAAAACTCCACCAGAGATCTGCTACAGCTGATAAACAACTTCAGCGAAGTGGCTGGATACAAAATTAACCAAGCAAATCAGTAGCCTTCCTATACTCAAAGGATAAACAGGCTGAGAAAGAAATTAGGGAAATGACACCCTTCACAATTGTCACAAACAATATAAAATATCTTGGTGTGACTCTAACCAAACAAGTGAAAGATCTGTATGACAAGAACTTCAAGTCTCTGAAGAGAGAAATCGAAGAAGACCTCAGAAGATGGAAAGATCTCCCATGCTCATGGATTGGCAGGATTAACATAGTTAAAATGGCCATCCTGCTGAAAGCAATATACAGATTCAATGCTATCCCCCTCAAAATCCCAACTCAATTCTTCATAGACCTAGAAAGAGCAATTCTCAGATTCATATGGAATAACAAAAAACCCAGGATAGCAAAAACTATCCTCAACAATAAAAGGTCTTCTGGGGGAATCAGCCTCCCTGACCTCAAGCTGTACTACAGAGCAGTAGTGATAAAAACTGCATGGTATTGGTACAGTGACAGGCAGGTAGATCAATGGAATAAAATTAAAGACCCAGAAATGAACCCACACACATATGGTCACTTGATCTTCGACAAAGGAGCTAAAACCATACAGTGGAAAAAAGACAGCATCTTCAATAAATGGTGCTGGATCAATTGGCGGTCTACATGTAGAAGATTGCGAATTGATCCATTCCTATCTCCCTGTAGAAAGCTCAAGTCCAAGTGGATCAAGGACCTTCACATAAAACCAGATACACTGAATCTAATAGAAGAGAAAGTGGGGAAGAGTCTCGAATACTTGGGCACAGGGGAAATGTTCTTGAACAGAACACCAATGGCTTGTGCTCTAAGATAAAGAATTGACAGATGGGACCTCATAAAATTACAAAGCTTCTGTAAGGAAAAGGACACTGTGAATAGTGCAAAACGGCAACCTACAGATTGGGAAAAGATCTTTACCAATCCTACATCTGATAGAGGGCTAATATCCAAAGTATACAAAGAACTCAAGAAGCTAGACTCCAGAGATACAAATAACCCTATCAAAAAAGGGGAAGTGTGCTAAACAGAGAATTCTCAACTGAGGAAACTCGTGGGGCTGAGAAGCACCTAAAGAAATGTTCAGCATCCTTAGTCATCAGAGAAATGCAAATCAAAACAACCCTGAGATTTCACCTCACACCAGTCAGAATAGCTAAGATCAAAAACCCAGGTGACAGCAGATGCTGGCAAGGATCTGGAGAAGGAGGAACACTCCTCCATTGCTGGTGGGATTGCAAGCTGGTACAACCACTCTGGAAATCAGTTTGGGGACCCTCAGAAAATTGAACATAATACTACCTGAGGACCCAACTATTCCACTCCTGGGCATATACCCAGAAGATGCCCCAATATGTAATAAAGACACATATTCCACTATGTTCATAGCAGCCATATTTATAATAGCCAGAAGCTGGAAACAACCCAGATGTCCCTCCACAGAGGAATGGATACTGAAAATGTGGTACATTTACACAATGGAATACTACTCAGCTATTAAAAACAATGACTTCATGAAATTCGTAGACAAATGGATGGATCTTGAAAATATCATCCTGAGCGAGGTAATGCAGTCACAAATGAATGAACATGGTATGTACTCACTGTTAAGTGGTTATTAGCCCAAAAGTTTGAAATACCCAAGAGTCACTTCGCAGCAACAGTAGGGCTCAGTGGGAGTTCCCAGATGGAGGGCTTGGAGAAAGGACTGAAGGAGCTGAGGGAGTGTGCAGCCCCAAGGAGGTAGAAACAGTGGCAACTGGCCTGACCCCCTGATACTTCTGGAGACTGACCCACCAACTAAAGAATACACATGGAGGGACCCATGGTGCTGGCCAAAAATGTGGCAGAGGAGGGTCTTGTTATCTGTCAGGGGGAGTAGAGGCCCTTGGGCCTGAGGGTGTTGGATCCCCCAGAATAGGACAATGACAAGGAGGGAAGACGAGAGTGGGTCTTCACAGGTGGGTGGGAGGGTGGGTTGGAGAATATTCTCATAGTGGCAGGGGGAGGGCGGAGGGAAAGGGTAGGTTCCAAATGGGAGATCTGAAAAGGGGGAAACATTTGAAATGTAAATAAAGCATGAAAATTAAAAAAAAAAAAAAAGATGAGTGTTCAGACCCTACCCGCACTCCAGAAGCTGGCAAGTCAGACTCTGCTGAGACATGAGGCTTTGGCTTTGTCCTCTCTGTAGGAGCTGCCCCCTGGGCTCTTTCCAGAAATGCTTAAAAGGCCATTTCTGGAAGACAAACAAAGCTCCTGAAAGCTATGGTGGGACATTGGCCTTTCCCCTGTCTCCGTGTGGGGAATTGATGGAGACACCTAACCTGGAAACATTGCAGGCTGTGCTAGATGGATTAGTCATGCGACAGACAAGAGAGTTTCACCAAAGGTAAGCAATATCGAAGTACAATAGAAGGGAGCCCATGGAGTACACAGTAGACATTGTCAGACAGACTTTCTCATAAGCGGATCAGATGCTTCTGATGGCATCTTCAGTCAGGGATCCAGGGCTCTTGAAAGCTACTGTTTCCTTGTACTGAGGACAGTTGGGTATGGATTAGAGTTGAATGTGGACTAGAGTGGGCATTGCCTGACAGTAGAATGAGCTAACCCTGGCTTTCCCACAACACTAATAATGTGACTAAGGAGAAATAAAGTGTACCTTAGTGAAAGACAGGCAATCAAGTACATAGAAGCCTGGGAAAGCTTCACTAGCATGGCTGAGTCCACCTTGGATATCAGGTGCATTAAAACTTACACCTTTCAGGGAGGAGAGCTGAGTTTAGATATGTAGTAAAAGCTAATACCGGATCTGCCGACATTCATATGTTTCACACACAGGAGGACAAAACATCAGGTTCTCGACGTGAGAAATGTGCTCCAAGCCTTCTGGAACACATGGGCTGGTGCAGAGAACAAAAGTTGTTCAGCAGAGACCTTGCATGCAAAGCAAGTCAGGAAGATTCCTCCCAGATATGCACTGAGGCAGCGTTTGAAAGTCATCGTTGACCTGTGCATCAAGTCCTGTCTGGATGAAGCTCAAGTATGCTTATTGAAGTGGGCCCAGCAGAGAAAGGGCTCCCTACATTTCTGCTGTACAACGATGAAGATCTGGGCTCTGCCTGTCCTAGTTATGAGACAGATTTTGGATGTTTTTGATCCAGACCACATCATAGAATTAGAACTGAACACAGAGTGGACTCTGTTAGAGTTGGCACATTTTGCTCCCTACTTTGGGAGGATGAAAAATCTTCGCCAAGTCTTCCTGGCACCCCTCCACAAGATCACCTTCCATTCTTCCAATGCAATAAGTGCCACAGAAGCCCAGTGTATCAACAAGTTTATTTCTCAGTTCTCCAAATTCAACTGTCTCCAGCATCTCTTCATGTTCTGCATCCATTTTCTCAGAGACCAGATGAATCAGGTCCTAGGGTAAGCAAAAATGGAGACATGGGTCACCTATTGAAGCAAATCTGTCTCTCTTCTCTTAGGGATTAGTGGTGCCTGATGCCAGACAGTCACTGGGAACAGACATTTAGAGAGTCATAACAATCTGGAAGTTATGTCTTCTTTCAATGTATATTGAGTTATACAGGGAAAATTTTACAAGTTAAAACTGTCTCAAATGAGCTCTCATGGAGCACAGAAGTGATTTGGGGTAAAGAGTAGGTCACATCTATTAAAATTGGGTTGTAATTCTTCCTGGAATCATGCCCACCCAATCAAATGGAAAGGGAACAGGAAGGGGATTGTGGAGTGAGGAGTTGGGGGACTCACTAACACATTGTGGATGTGAGCTATATGATCAGATCTGTGAGAACAGCTTTCAATCTTCCCCCAATTCTCAGGAGTGATGTGTCTTGAGCCCAAGTAGCACTGGCTGTATGGGACAGGGCATACAGCTTGAGCTGTAATTGGGAGCAAACATGACTGCAGAGAGAATGATAGAATGCAGATTCCGTGAGTCCACAGCAAATATTAAAATCCTGTCAGGATTTTCCTTGGATGTAAGTTCTTCTGTGTGCTTTCTGGGCTTAGGAGCTGAACTGGTTTTCAGTTTGAGAGTGAGGCCAGTAGATGAACTGTGAGGTTCACATGACTGAGCAATTTCCAACAGGAATCACCATAGATGATTTCCTTGTTCCTTAGGCAAATTGACCTTGGTGCACTCTGGTTCCTTCTACCACTCTGTACATCCCAGACAAGCCTCTACAATTTCATTTGCCAGAACTAATCCATTGGTCCATCCCTAGGTGCCTGATGACGCCCTTGGAGACCCTCTCCACCACTTACTACCTAATTTCACAGAGAGACTTGGATTCCTTTTCCTGCTCTCAGAGCCTCTTTCAGCTAAAACATCTGGATTTGAGAGGAGTGATCTTATATGATTTGGATCTTATGCCTCTGAGAGGTCTTCTAGAGAAAGTGGCAGATACTCTTAAGACTCTGGATTTGCAAGGGTGTAGGCTGAAAGACTCTCAGCTCAATGCCCTCCTACCTGCACTCAGACAATGCTGTCAGCTCACCAATATCAACTTCTACAACAATGACTTCTGCATGCCCATCCTGAAGGACCTTTTGCAGCACACAGCCAACTGAAGCAAGATGAATGTGGAACAATACCCTGCCCCTCTGGAGTGCTAGGATGTATTGGCTCAAGTCTCTGTAGAAAGATTTGCCCAACTTTGTTCTAAGCTGACTGATACACTGAGGTCAATAAGGCATGCCAAGAACATCTCCTTTGCTACAGATATCTGCCATACATGTGGTAAGTGCTGTGTTTATCACCAGGTGCTCAGACTTTGTGCTTGCTGGCAGTAAACTGTGAAATAAGACTTCTGGATTTGAATAAACAACATGCTTGGCACACATCTGTGTTCTGGAGACCCCAGAGCCTGTGTCATCTGATACTGCTCATATGGTTGGAAACAAAAGGATGTACAGTCACTGGGATCTTGGAGGCTGAACTTGACATGGGGAACACTAGAATGGACTATAGGAAGTAGGGCCTTGTGGAGTGAAGAACACAGTTTGGCATTTATATGTGGCGTCTGCCTGGATAGACTAACTAGATGCTTTGTTGTGTCCTTATAAACCTGGATGTTCTCTCTCTCTGAGGTCTTTAACTCTTACCAACTTCACTACCATGCTCTGGGTTAGGAAATTTCATTAGATCCAGGAATGAAAAGACGCTGATATTTCATGAGTGAAGCCAAGTTCCAGGTGTAATTGACATGGATAAAATTAAAGTTTTGTTGTTCCTTTTTGTCATTTGTCTGGGTTAAACATACAACCCTCTTGTGTGGCTGATCAGTTATGTGCATAAAACATTTAAACCAGTGTGAGCGACTTCAACACACCTCCTACAAAGAAATATTAAAAAGATCACAGACAATTAACATCCAGTACATTCAGAACAAAAGGCACCTTGGACCCATCAGAGACTCATAATTGGAAGAAGACAACACAGGGCAAAGTAAACATGCTCTCCAATCTGGCTTTGTAGCCTTGATCTTTTTGTCATTCTTCAATGAGATAGCTACTAAGAACCTCTATATCCAGCCTTTACACATGTCTCTAGAGACTAATCTCTATGGATACCCAAAATCTATGAAGTGTCTATACTGTATAAAAAGATGTACAATAATATGCAGGTGCCTCTAATACATAAAGATTTACTTTACAAAAGAATTATATTTTAACTCTGTATACAAATAATTGTATTTTTTGTAATAAAAAGAACAAAAGAAAAATGATGCCTCTGCCTATTCATTATACCCCCTTTCTGTATAGTCAACTGTTAAGAAAATAATGTGTTACTCTGTGTTTATTGAACACTTCAAACATGAGTGCTTTGTTTAGATATCATTATTATTGTCTGAATTGAATAAAGTATCTAAATTTTAGGACTCTTCAACAAATGCCCTCTGGAGAGAAGTCAAAATGTACACACTGCTTCTGGTAATGTCACAATTCACAATCTTGGGAAGGTGGATAAAGTGGGCCAGCAATGCAGGGATACATATGGACATCTAGGCTGGCCTAAGGTACAGAGGAAGACAAAAAACAAACAAACAACCTCTCTCAGGATCCTTCTTTCTGTCTTAACTAACAACCTGTCTCCCTGTCGGAGTGTCCAGTACCCTGCCTATGTTCTTCCCCAACCTCAGGGCAATAGTCAATGCTATTAGTTCAGCCTTCTGGGCAGGAGTTTCTGGTGCAAGGGTTTCTGGTTCAGCCCAAATTATCTCTGTCTCTGTGGTCACTTCTATGACGCCTTGGATTGGCCTGTAATCCCCAGTACCTGGCTTCTTTACAGGCAAGAGTGGTGTTTTCCAGGCCCAGTGGTAGGGTTTCAGAACTCCCTCAGGCAAACGTCTTTGGATGTGAGGGGTAATGCCCCTGCGCGCCTCAAATGACATTGGGTATTGTTTAACCCTGATTGGGTCTGTCCCTGGTTTCAATTCAACCAGTATCGGGACTCTATGTTTGGCTAGTCCCATGCCTCCTGTCTCTGCCCATGTCTGGGGAAACTCTTTCAACCAGGAGTCCATCCCTGAGGCTGCTTTAGATACAGGCTCCCCCAAAAGCCTGTACTCTGCCTCAGCTGGAATATGAAGGCTCAGGACTTGGATTGGTGTCCCTCTGAAGTCAGAAATATGAATACCAGATTCTGTAAACTATATTTGGGCTTGCATCTTTGATAATAATTCTTGACCCAGAAGTGGGTAAGGGCAGTCAAGTATTATTATGAAAGAGTGGGATATTCAGCCTTTTCCCAAGTCCAAAGTTCTCTGAGTGGTGCATGGATATTGCTTAGTTCCTGTAGCTCCCTGGACCCAGGTTTTTCCATTAGAGCCTCGGCCTTCATCTTTAATCAGGACTGAATTTTGAGCTCCAGTGTCCACCAAAAAAATTGATAGGTTTCCCCTCCACTGTCAATGTTTTCCTAGGTTCAGGAAGGGGCTCACAACCCCATCCCCCTCAGTCTAAATCTTCTGTACCCAAGGCTAAAACCTTTGGGGCGGTCCTGCCTTTCTTCTTGGGACAATCTCTCACCCAATGTCCTTTTTCCTTGCAGTAGGCACATTGGTCCTTGTCTAGGGGCTCCCTTTTCTGAGGGAACCTTCTGGTGGACTCTTGCCCTTTAGTCTGCATCATCATGACTTTGTCCTTGGACTTATCTCTATTTAACATCTTTCCAATCCTAATGTGTCTCTCTTCCTCTGTCTCCCTACCATTATACATGTTCTCTGTTGTCTCTGCTAATTCATGTAGCGATCTCTCTCTTAACCTCTCTAACTTCTGTAATTTCTTTCTAATATCTGGTGCCTCCTGACTGATGAAAGCCATTGCCACTGTGTTCAAATTGTGAGGATCCTCAGAGTCAATATGAGTGTACTGGAGGAAGGCTTCCATGACTCATTCAAGGAAGGGGGCTGGACTTTGAGTTTCTCCCTACATTACATCATATACCTTAGCCAAATTGGTGGGCCACCAAGCAGCTGTCTTGAGACCTGCCATTAGAGCCTGGCAGTAGATCCGGAGATGCTCCCTACCTTCTGCAGGATTGAAAACCCAGTTTGGTCTCCTTAAAGGGAACCCCTCCTCAATGTCAGCTGGGTTTTGGATCGGGGTCCCATCAGCACAAGGAACATTTTTCAGGGCTTCAATTATAATTCTCGGTCATGAAGAGAATCTGTAACAGCTGCTGGCAATCATCCTAAGTGGGCTGATGAGTAACAATAACAGAATCTAGAAGGCCAATAAGTTATTTAGGCTCCTCTGAAAGGGGTGCATTCTGGTTTTTCCAATTATAAAGGTCTGCTGTAGCAAAGGGCCAGTCTAGAGGCCCCACAGCCGTAAGAGGAAAGGTCATGGTGGAGTCAGCAGGACCTTCCCCCTCTCCCACCCCCAGCCTGCCCACTCTGAGTTTCTCCTGCCAGTCCCAGTGGGGCAGAAGGAAGGGGAGGATACAGGGAGGATGACATTGACTGAGGTTGGGGTTGAGGTAGTGGGTTTGGTTGTGGTGGGGGACTGTGATAGGAAGGAGGAAACTGGACTTCCTCAAGGGAAGAATCCTGTCAGACAGGTGGTTTGATGGATTCCCGCCTAGGCTTTGGGCTGGATTGACTCTGGCAAATGAAAACATCTGTCACCTGTGAATTCAGAGGAGCAATAAAGGTTAAGGAAACTTTTGACTGTTTTGAAGGAGGAGAAAGAAAAGACCTTAACCAAGGTAGGGGATCAGTGACTAGATTTCCCCAGGTCAAAATGTAAGGAACTTGATCAGGATGTCCAGGTTGACTAAAAATGATGTCTCTTACCTTGTTAATAGTAGGCAGGCAGAGGGAACCCTCCCGGGGCCATCCGACCCCAAAGGAGGGCCATTCAGAGCTGCAAAAAGTGATTAGTTTTGCTTTCTTAATATCAACTGACAATTTATATACCCGTCTGGAAACATCTTTCCAATTGGATATCATCAAGTTCAACCAGGAGGATGGTGTTTGTCCCAGTCTGTGGACTAGGACTGACACACAGAAATCACAGGTTCCAACAAGAAAAAGGGGAAGTAGATAGAGAGGTGAAAGGAGAAACAGAATCCAAAAAACTCGGCCAACATCTGGGTGAACTGAAAACAAACTGATGTGACCCTATCAACAGAATGGACTTGGACCTGCTGTCTGCAATGTCCTGCAGACAGATGGATGACTAGCTCATACCCACTGAGACCTGGGACGTCTCCTGAGACTCGAGAACCTGGACTCCCCAGTGAGTCTGCCTTGAGTCCCTTCTGGTTCTGTCAAAAGCGTGCACCAAAACCTAGAACTGGATCAGACATGAAACAGACACAAAAAGACAAACATAAAACAAATCTTACCAACCGGTTTTTATCCTTGTCGGCTCAGGATCCTGGGGTTCTGGGGGATCTCAGTGGGACCTCCAAAATGTAGAACCATCAACTCATTAACCCCGTGAGACCAACAGGACACTACACCGATGTAATTAGCAAAGAAGGATTTTTTAATTAGACAGCTCAAGCTGGACCACCATGAAATGGTGATCCTGAGGGCAGAAATGATTGAATATTTAAGGGAAAAAACCGCAAGCAGGTGGGGGCTTGGGAACTGGGGCTTGGGAACTTCCTCAAGGCTTGTAATCCATCAAGGCTTGCAGAACAATGATGTTACACAAGGCTGGTCAAGGATGTGGTTAGTTCCTGGAACAGTCTGCATCTTCAGTCCAGGAGTTTAGATTCCCAGGCCCACAGAGTAGGTCTTGCACAAAATGGAATCTGAAAATCAAGATGGAGTGAGTTATGCTGTCTTTTTGAGCCTCTCAGGAGCAGGGGTGCAGAAGAGAGACTGGCTTTTCTTTTCTTTTCTTTTTTCTTATGTACTTCCTTTTCTAGTTTTTAATTTTTGATACTTTATTTACATTTCAATTGTTTCTCCCTTTCCAGATCTCCTCTTTGGCACCTCTCTCTTCCCTTCCCCGCTCCCGATTCCTCTGTGGGGGTATTCCACCACCCACCAACCCACTCTAGTCTTCCCTCTTTGGCATTCTCCTACACTGGGGCATCTAACACTCTCAGGCCCAAGGGATTCTCCTCCCACTGATGGCTAACAAGTCCCTCCTCTGCCACAAATGTGGCCAGCACCATGGGTCCCTCCATGTGTATTCTTTGGTTGGTGATCCAGTCTCCAGGAACATCGGGAGGTCAGGCCAGTGGACACTGTTGCTCCCTCCATGGGACTGCCAACTCCCTCAGATCCTGAGACTGGCATTTCTTATCAGTGGTTTCTTGAACGACAAAGCCATGCTACTAGGAAAAGCAGACGAACCAAAAGAAGAAAACATGTGGAATAAAATCTCTCTGAGGCCCATGTGAGCTGAACAACCTTTCAGACACATGAAGACATTGTTGCCTACTTCCCATTGCCAGAAAAATCAGTAAAAGCTCAGTTTTTGTTAGCTCTGTTTCCAAGAAATATCCATCTATATATAACTTCAAATACAAATCAATCATATTTGCAAGAGCTGGGGAGGGAGTGGGGGAGAAGGGGTCCTTTTAAGCCTAGTCCTTAGGTGAGACACACAACTACCCAAGCACCATTTTACTGTGTGTCAATGTTGCTCCTTATTTGCCACCATTTTGATCTTGGCCACAGGATTGCTTCAGAGCCATTAGCCTTAAGGATCCTACCACCTACACTCCCAGCCAGTAAGGATCATTCTTAAAATAATCTGAGACAAATTTCTGAGACAAATAATCTGAGAAAATTAAAATTTTCTGAGACAAAAAAAACCCAAAAAACCTCAATCCTTTAATACCTGTATTCTACGGTCTTGAGCACATCTTACAGACCAAAGTAATTATCGTACTTAGGATTTCTATCTTTGCACTGACAAATCATGACCAAAGCAACTTTGAGAGGAAAGATTTCTTTGGTTTCCCCTCAGAGGAGAGACCTCCAATGGATATATGGTGGCTTATGATGGTACATCTTTTCCACTGAGGCTAGACAAGGTATCCCAGTTAGGGGAAAGGGATCCTAAGGCAGGCAACAGTCAGAGGAGTCACTGGAGGAAGTCAAGATATGAACTCAAACAGGGCAGGAACCTGAAGGCAGGACCTGATGCACAGGCCATGGAAGGTGCTGTTTACTGGCTTGCTACCCTCAATGCTGCTGCTCTTCTTGGGGTCATCATATGATACTGGCATCTCCAACACACTAGGGTCTTCTGCTGTGACTAGGTTGCATTTTCAGCAATAGCCTCTCTCTTCATGGGGCCAAGCTTCAACTTCTCTGCATGACTCCTTCAAACATGGGCCTTCAACTGTCATTGAGGCTGTAGCTCCACCAATAGCCTCTCAGGGCTTCACACAGTACCAAGCTTCAGATGCTCTCCATAACCCTTCATGCCTTCAAAACTAGTACCACTTGGATGACTCTTAAACTACAAAGTTTGGCTGCCAGTGCAGTAGGGTTAGAATTTCATGCCATGCCAATGACCTACTATATGGTGACTCTTAGAGTGTTCATGCAGACTTCAGAAAACAGGAGTGGTAACACTGGAAATGTGCTGAATGCTAACACATTTGTTGTTGTTGTTTTGTTGTTGTTTAATCAACTGGACACAGATGTGGCTAGAGTTATCTAGGAAGCAGAGTCTCTATTTAGAAAATGTTTCCCTCAGATTATATGTAGGCAAGTCTAGGGGAAACATATTCATGATTGACTTCTGTGGGTGGTGCCAGCTCCCTGAGGGTAGGACCACCCATATGCAAGTGGCCCTGGGTTTTATGAGAACTTAGATGCAGCAACCCTTGGAACATGCCACCATACTCTTCCTCCCTGGTGGTACGATCTCCAGTGCATCCCTCCAGGTTCCTGCTTGAGTTCCTGCCTCAATGTCCCCCAGTTAAGGACAGGGACCTGAGATCTGTAAGAGGAAAGAAATCCTTCCTCAGGTTGATTTGATCAGAATGTTTTCTCACAAAGCAGGAACCTGCCTAAGACAGGATGTCCCAAATCCAGATGCCATTTCTACATTGACAGGGTACCCATATGTTACTACATCTATTATAGAGAAACTACGTGGTCCAGGGACTACCTAGTAAGAACAAAAGCCCTATGTTCTCCTATCATTTCCATTGAACCTCTGCTACACTTTGAATCTTGTTTCAAGAAATGCTCACTGAGTTATTTCCTGTGATAATGTGTTCCAGGCTAATCCCTCACTTTCTCTTGTATTACAAGTTGTCTATTCAGTTTCATGTTAAGGCTTTTGACCAATTGGACTTGAGAGTCTAAGAGGTTGATAACTATAGAGCAACTAGCTTTCTTCTACATGCAGACATCCAGTTACGCAGGCATCATTTGATGAGGATGCTGTCTTTTTCCAATGTCTCTTTTGCCTTCTCTGTTAAAACCAAGTGTGGGTTTATTTCCGTGTCTTTAGCTGTATTCCATTGATCAACCTTTCTGCTTTCCTGCCAATAGCATGCAGTTTTTATTGTACTATGGCTATGTAGTACAAGGTGCGGTCAGCGATAGTGACAACTTCTACAAGTTCTTTAATTGTAGAGGATTGTTTTAGCTATCCTGAACTTTTAAATTTTTTTTATGTGAAGTGGAGAATTCCTCCTTCAAGGTCTGTAAGAATTGGGTTGAAGTTTAATGGGAATTGCTATGAATCATTAGATTGCCGTTGGTAGGATAGCATTTTGTACTTCCTTAATCCTCTGGATGCAGGAGCTTGAGAGACCTTTGCATCTTCTCATGGCTTCTTCAATTTATTTCTTCAGAACTTAAAGTTCTCTTCACACAAGTATTTTGCTTGCTCAGATACAGTTACACCAATATATTTCATATTATTTTTGCTCTGTTGTAGGGTGTTGCTTCCCTAATTTCTGTCTTATCCTGTTTATCATTTGTGTAAAGGAGGGCTTCTAAATTATCGACTTCGCTGAAGGAGTTTATCAGCTGTAGCAGTTCTCTGGTAGAATTTGGACAGTCTTTTATTTATACTATCAATTCTTCTGTGAATAGAGATACTGGGACTTCTTCCTTTCCAACTTGTTTCCCCTCAGTTGACCTTAGCTGTCTTACAGCTCTAGCTAGACCATCAAATTCAATATTGAATAGATAGGGAGATAGTTGACTGATTCGTCTTGTCCCTGACTTTAGTGGAATTGCCTTACCTTTCTCTCCATTTAATTTGATGTTGGATATCAGTTTGCTGCATTTTGCCTTTATTGTGTTTAAGGAAATGCTTTTTATCCCTGCTCTGTCGAGAACGTTTATTATGAAGGAGTGCTGCATTTTGTCAAAGGCTTTGCAGGATCTGATGAGATGACCATGTTTCCTTTTTCTTTCAGTTTGTTTACATGGTGGATTACACTGCTGTACTTTCCTAGGTTGAACCATCCCTGCATCCCTGGGATGAAGCCTACGGGATAATGATAGGTGATGTTTTTGATGTGTTCTTGGATTTGGATTCCCAGTGTTTTATTTAATATTTTGTATCAATATTCATATGGAAAATTGGTCAGAAATTCTATCTAATTTATTTCTTGACTCATTCATATGTGGTCTCTGTATCAGAATGCCTGTGGCCTCGTAGAATAGATAGATAGATGAACAGATGGATGGACTGATGGATGGATAGATGGATGGATGGGTG
>JADRCH010006894.1:0-53449 GCA_019843965.1 Rhynchomys soricoides
TTGTTGATGTCTGTGACATGAGTTACCATCAAAGTGGTTTCCTATGGTAGGGTCTGCCTCTTGAAGCCATGTTAATGTCCATGGACATGGGAGAGCTAGGTCTACCCCTTATGGGCCCATAGCACTGAAGTACAGGACGAAGGGGGACATTGGAGAGCTAGCCCAGCACAGATACAGACACTGCATGACTCTTCACAACCGATGGCTTCTGGCTTGAAAGCAGATGGAGAAACACTCATTCTTTCTTATGGGACTGCCAACTAGAAACTTGACCATGTTCCAATGAATATACATGGACCAAACAAAATAGACTTGTATGGGGTGTGGGTACATAGATAAAAAGGGACAGACATGGGAAGAATGGGACATGAGCATTGTTGGGGTACTTAACATGAAATTCCCAAATATAAATGAAGATAATTTTTAATAACATGCCAATTACCACTCCTCTTGGAGCATAAATGCTTATAGCCTCTTGGAAAGGTGCTCTGAGCTTCTTTACTTTCTCAGTAAAATTCTGCATATGCAGCAATATAAAAAAAAGAGAGGCTGGTGAGAACACACATATGTAAGAGGGCAGAGAAATTTCATAAGGAGCTTTCAGTATGGCCACGATAAAATAGAAAAGTTCTCCCGAATATTCTGTCCCCTGACAAACTTTTAGTGCTGTCAAAAAGACATTAGCAAGAATGTACCTGAGCTATATCTGTTTTCCCACAAAAATAATAACCTGAAAGCTCTGTCTTTGTAGGTCACTTTTCTACCCTAATTTAAAAGTACACAATCCTTTGGAGAACTTTACCACTTTACATAAAAACATTATTTTTTTTTCCTGCTATCACTAATATTTGTTTCAATCTTCACTTTTGTTTAGTATTTGAAAACTTCATATATATACTGCTTATCTTCATCATATCCATGTGTTTTTCAGCATCTCTCCTAGAAATTTTTTATCTCCTTCCACTAATTACCTGTCCTCTGTTATTTGTATATTTCTAATTTTCTCTTTTGATTTGATAATATGTGTATAGTTTCTTCCTTCACTTTCCTCCCTTCAAACCCTGCCATATATTACTGACTTGCTCTCTTTGTGTTTGATTGATGCTACCCATATATGCCAGAAGCCAGCTAGGAGAAGCTAAAGGCTAACAGGTGATTTTCCAGATATGGTTCATGGTGAACTGCGGTGAATAAGCTCTAGGAAACAAGAGGGATGATGAGGGATGATGACTCAGCATTGATTCTTCCTATTGATATGCTCTTCCTGTCATTATGAAATTAATATAATAACCCCTGGGCATTAGGACACCCTATTGGACAGATTTTCTGCAGATCAGTGAATATGTACTGTCTTGTAGTGATGCTATGTAGACAAATAGATGATTTCTTAATTCCTAATGATGAGCCTATAAAAATTCCTAAATTTATACTAGTAATCATCAAACCTTCTACAAAAAGGGTTACAAATCATTTCTGTGATATGAAAATTGCAATAAGGACTCTTCCAGGAATCATGGGCCAAGGGCTATTTGCACTAATATAGAAAGCAGATAGCTAAAATTAATAACCATTTTTAGGTTATAAAACTATTAACTGAAAGTTGTAAAAGGAAATGAACAATTTATTGTAGGTGTGAGGGCAGAAGAAAAAATATTGACTGGGTCTATACAAAACTTCAATACTAATGAGACAATAGGCAGACGATATGCCTCGTGTTAGAAACATGCTACCTTAAAATTTTAGTTTTTAACTTTAATTTAACTTGTGGAGCTAGTGGCAGATGACGAATATTTAGTTAGATGACTAGTCTTAGTGGAAACACATATAAACATCTTGGTTGTTACTTCATAGTCAGCTTATGGTTTGAATTTCTGGACTTTTGAGCAGAGATGCTTGGCAAACCATGTGGTCATTCTGAAAAAATTACAAAAACTGGGTATGAGGACAATGAGGAAAGAAACATTACAGAGAGGGGAGAGATGAAGAAGAGAGCAGAATTTAGTAGGCAGAAGAATAGAAGAGCAGCAGTGTAAAAGCAAAACAGAAACAGAGAGCTAGCAGAATACAGCAGGATATTATAGAACTGAGGAAAGCAAGGCAAGGCAGAGTAGAACACAGAGAGAAGAGCAGAAGAAGCTGCAGAGAGAGCAGAAAGCAGAAAGCAGTCTTCTCCTTACCAAAGGACAGGGTTTCTCTTTAAATAGGGTTCATTTTTAGCGACAAGGACAAGGCCTTTTCATACTCAACAGAAACATGAAGCTGTTTCTTTCTCTATGCTGTAAATATTGAAGTTTAGTTGGGCAGTTGTGGTTCATGCCTTTAATCCCAGCACTTGGGAGGCAGAGGCAGGCAGATTTCTGACTTTGAGGTCAGCCTGGTCTACAGAATGAGTTCCAGGACAGCCAGGGCTACACAGAGAAGCTTATTTTTTCACCCAGAATGGGTGAATTCTTTCTCTCCTGATGCTTGGTCTATGGAGTTTACTCCATCCAAAAATATATGCATATGTAAGTATAGGTGTGTGTGTGCATGTTTGTGCGTATGTGCGTGGCAGTGTGTGTCTGTGTGTGTGTATGTAAGTTGATGAGACAGGTAGCTGTGCCCATAAAGAATGTATGAATGTATATGAATATATGTGTATGAATGTATGTATGAATGTCTGTGTGTTTATGCTTATTTGCTTTATGTAAAAGTTTTTCCTTTTGCAAGCATGATTTTCTTTTCTGGATCAATAAAAGTAAATTGCTCCAAGCCTCTAATTTGCCTGGCTAATGGGAGACAAGTCTTCTAAGCAAGAGAGAAAAGAGCCTTAACAACTAATCCTTTACTTAATCCCCTGCTGTTTAACAATAAGGCATTAAGTGCCTGAGGCCTGCCACTTCTGGCCTCAGAATAATTTAGACAAAGACAGGTAAAATATATAAAGCAATGTTTGCTCTCCCAGAACCAAGTTCTGTGACCCTCCTCACATCCTTACCAATGCTATTCCTCCTCAGTTGCTTTCCAGAGAGGACCCATCCAATGCTAAGCTCCCTGCACATGTACACATAGATGTGGGGTCATCCAGTGAAGCATTGAGAGTGTATCAGGGGCCAAACTACTGAAGAAAAGTGACTCCCTCAGGATCCATAAGATGCCAATAACTTCTTGGCTAGGGGATTCCTTCTCCATTCATGCTGAAATTTTTAATTGGCTACATCTTGCAAAGGTCTTATATAGGTAAAAAGTGCTAGGAGGTCATGTGAGCAACAGCCACTGCTCCCTACCCTCTAGTTCTTGCATTCTTTTTTTCTCTCCTCTCTCCCCAATTGTTTCTGGGTCTTAGAGGAGACGGGCAAATACAGTCTCACTTAGTCTAAGCTCCTTGAACAGTTCTGCATTAACCATTAAGTACTGCAATAAAAAGATTAACCAAGTTTTGGAGTACCATAAATCTAGGTTTATAAACATGCTTAGGAAACAATTTTGCAATGTGACAAATTAATAAAAGAATATTGAAAGGGTTTTCTACTACAGCCTATGACTTTTTTTTTCTTTTTTTTTTCCTTTTTGCCACCCTGGGCTACAGAGTGAGTTCCAGGACAGACAGGGCTATTCAAAGAAACGCTGCCTCAAAAAAAAAAAAAAAAAAAAAAAAAAAAAAAAATAGGAAGAAAGAGATTTGGGGAAACATACCTGCTTTCTTTAA
Organism: Rhynchomys soricoides; assembly: GCA_019843965.1. Taxonomy (NCBI): domain Eukaryota; kingdom Metazoa; phylum Chordata; class Mammalia; order Rodentia; family Muridae; genus Rhynchomys; species Rhynchomys soricoides. The sequence goes on from JADRCH010006894.1 coordinate 3,689, forward strand.
TGCGTAGTTATATTTGTTGCTAAATTAAGTATTAAGGTTACGTTATAGCCTGAATGACTCTTGAGTATGAAAACAATCAAAATCTATTCACATCTAATCTTTTATTTTTCTCTGATTTGGACATTGAATATAGTCCTAACAGAGTAGGCAACTATGCTATATCCTGAGATTTACATGCATTTAATCTTATTAATCTGTAGTTACTTTTGACATAAGCAACTTAATTTTGCCAATTATTTTGTTACTGTATGGTTAAGAATGGTCCTCATTTGCTACACTATGTTTAACAATATTTCTTTATTTCTGTAAGGTACAAAGGATGACAAATTGAGTAAAACACTCACCAAATAAAGAGCCAGTAGTTCCTCCAGCCTGTAGTCTCAAATGAATACCAAGTATGGAAATTTTATTTTATTGATTATATATTCAGATATTTCATTATTTTTTGCTTATATGTGTATATTAGCAACGTATCCATTCCTGGTGCCCAAGAAGGCCAGAAGAAGTTATCTGATCCCTTGGAATTAGAGCTATAGTTGGTTATGAGCTACCTGTGAGTGCCAAGAAAAAAATCTGAGTACTCTGCTAGAACAGCAGGTACTCTTAATCATTGTGCCATCTAAATCTCTAGGCCCCCTTTTAGCTTTTTGAGTCAATCAAAAGCTATGTAGTCCTAATTCATGAAATTCGCAGACAAATGGATGGATCTTGAAAATATCATTTCAAGTGAGGTAACGCAGTCACAAAGGAATGAACATGGGATATACTCACTGTTAAGTGGTTATTAGCCCAAAAGTTCAAAAAACCCAAGAGTCACTTCACAGAAAAAGTAGGGCTGAGTGTTAGGTCCCAGATGGAGGACTTGGAGAAGGGATTGAAGGAGCTGAGTGAGTTTGCATCCCCAGGGAGGCACCAACAGTGGCAACTGGCCTGATCCCCTGATATTCCTGGAGACTGATCCACCAACCAAAGAATACACATGGAGGGACCCATGGTGCTGGCCACATATGAGGCAGAGGAGGATCTGGTTAGCCGTCAGGGGGAGGAGAGGCCCTTGGGCCTGAGTGTGTTAGATTCCCCATAGAGGAGAATGCCAAGGAGGGAAGACAAGAGTGGAGGAGGGGGGGAGAATACCCCCATAGTGGCAGGGGGAGGGGTAGGATATAAGTTGGTTCCAAAAGTGGAGATCTGGAAAGTGAGAAACATTTGAAATATAAATAAAGTAGGAATTTTTAAAAAAAAAAATTTTACAAAATTAAAAAATAGAACAGAAAGAAATCCAAAAAAAAAAAAAAATTAGCCTATGACTTCTTTAACTATTACTTTTGACCATGATTATTTTAAAGGTATGAATTAATTAAGAGAGCTCTTGAAATCCCATAAGAAGTCTTTCCACTGTTAAAGCAGTGCTTACATCTTGCCTGTTAGGTTGGTTAGCCTGCAAGGACCACAAGAGCCTACATAGTACCTTCTAACACTATGAGAGCTAGCCAGAAAGGAGAGTTTCCTGGTCAGGTCAGACTGACTATTCTGTATCCTAGAATGAAAAAGTGTGGTTTCTTTGTGATACGATTTAACTATCTATTTGTGGCAGGTAAAAAAGAGGGCAGCCAATGGCCTGGGTTATCATAGATCCCTCTGGGACAACAATTTATAGAGAGGAACCCCATGGATGGCACTGAGGTGCTTATTAATAACCCATGTAGTCTTTTCAGCTTGCTCATCAAATTGGGCTACATCTTGCAACCTTCAACTTTAAAGATATTTTAAATTAGTGTGTAAACATTATAGGTTAATGTTTTCAAAACCCTGGCACTACCACTTCTTTCCTCAACACCTCTTTCCTCATTTCGACTTAAACATATAGCTCCCAGTATTTCTCCCTCCCTGATTTTTTATATCATATATGTCCTAGGCTCTCCTCATATTATTTTTTAAACATGGATTACAAGATCACAGGTTTCTTTTACATTGGTTATTTTATTTATTTACATTTCAAGTGTTATCCCCTTTCCCAGTTAAGCCCCCATTCCCTCCCCCATCTTCCTTCTTCTATGAGGGTGCTTCCCAAACACAACCCCCTCCTGCCTCAGTGCCCTTGCATTCCCCTACACTGGGTCATGGAGACAAAGGGGCTTCTCTCCCACTGATGGCAGATAAGGGAATACTCTGCTGCATATGCAGCTGGAGCCATATATTTCTCCATGTGTACTCTTTGGTTGGTGGTTTAGTCCCTGGGATCTGTTGGGGTTCAGGTTGGTTGATACTGTTGTTCTTCCTGAGGGGTTGCTAACTGTTCAGCTCCTTCAGTCCTTCCCCTAACTCCTCCATTGGGGTCCCAGTGCTTAGTCTGCATCTGTTTTGGTCAGGCTTTAGTATTGCCTTTTAGGGGACAGCTATACCAGCCTCTTGTTAACAAGCACTTCTTGGCCTCAGCAATAGTGTCTGGGTTTGGTATCTGCAGATGGGATGGATCCTTAGGTGGGGCAGTCTCTGGATGGCCTTTCCTTTAGTCTCTGTTCCACTCTTTGTCCCTGCACTTCCTTGACAGGAGCAAATCTGGATTAATATTTTTGCGATGGGTAGGTGGCCCCATCCCTCAACTGGGATCTCTGCCTATACACTGGATATAATCTCTACAGGTTCTCTCTCCCCTTTGTTGGGTATTTCAGCTAATGTCATTCCAGTTGGATCCTGGGAACCTCATCGGTCCCTGGCATATGGGACTTTCTAGTGGCTAGCCCCAGTTCCCCATCACCCACTGAAACATACCTCCTTTCAACTTCCTGACCCTCTGTACTTATCCCAAGATGATAGGTTCCTAAAGTGTGTTCTCATATAGAGTTCACTTATGGTAAGTCTGCCTCTGATCCTTCATTTCCATAGTCCACCCCTCCATTACCTGATAGAAGCCTTCTGCCTCCATCACTGTCCCTTTCTACTCCCATTTAACCTGTATGCTACTATTTTTCTCCCTAAAATGGAATTCTCACAAATAATCCATTTCTAGTTTCCTAGATTCCACATGTATTCCATGATAATGACACTAAAATGAAGGTTTGCTGCTAGTACCCTCAGGTCGTGAGAACATATGGAGTTTTGTAAGTTGGGACCTGGGTGATATCACTCAGCACATTTTCTTTCATTTCGTCCATTCATTATAAAATTTCATAATTTCATTTTATTCTGTGGCTGAGTAATATTACTTTGTGCATTTATACTAGAAATTGTTGATTTGACAGGCATGTAGTTTGATGAAATTTCCTACCTATTGTCAATAAAGCATCAGTGAACATAAATGTGAAAGTGTCTCTGTTATATGATATGAAGTACTTTGGGTGTATACACAATAGTGGTAAAGCCAGACCATGTGGTAGATCTGTTTCTAGTCCTTTGACAAATATCCAGATTGATAATCAAAGTGGCTGCACTAGATTTCACCTCTACCAACCCCTGTATAAGAACTGCACTTTCTCTAAGTCCACTTCTAGATTTATTTTCCTTAATATTCCTGTCGATGTCCATTCTGACTGGGGTAAGATGGACTCTAAAGTATATTTAATTTGCATTTCCATGATAGCAAGGGGAAAACACTGTTGTATTCTGTACAAATATTCTATCTATAACTGTGAAAGTAACACATAATGTCCAAGAATACACAAGTAGAGTAGTCTTTGAGAGAGAACAGACATCAATATCTTATTGTGCACTGAACCCTAATGATACAACCTTGACTAGTTATCAAGTCCTGTGAACTGAGGCAATAATTGCATGATGGTTATGGTAGTGAACAACCAGTTTAGGACTGCATATGAGGACTAACCCATGGAAGTGATTTTATACCCGTTAGAGTAAATCTGGTCAAAAACCCATCAGTTCAGAAACTGTGGGCTCTAGGGATGAACCTACTGTGTAATTATAAATGGTCATATTGTCAAATTACTTCTAAATAACTCTGTCTGTATACATAAATTTGCTTTTCTATGAATGTTTGTCTTCATAATTCATGTTGGATAGTCTTGATCTCTAGTTCTACCTTTATTCTTAGCATAAATCCACTTGCCATTTTGGGATTATGGTTAGTTTCTGCATTGCCATTGAAAAGCTTCCCAGTTAAATGATTTGGTTCCCAGCTTATGGATCCAACATTTGAAAGTGATGATGATGGTGCTGCTTTGAATTACTGAATTCATTCATTGATTATTCATAATTAAATGGCACTTTGGGGAGATGCTGGAAAGTAAAAGGTCTGTGCAAATTGAGGATCAAAGGGAATGGTTCTATAGACTGTGTCATGTACCTGGCATCTTCCTACCTTACTCTACTTCTCAGCTGGCATTAGGAAAGCAGATTTTCCCCCGGATTTCCTTCCTCTATGATATTCAACCTCATTTATGTTCACAGTAAAGATGCCAACTTATCCTGGCCTGAAACAGAAACAACGAGCTAAATAATTCTTTCACTTTAAGTTGCTTTTCTCAGAAGTGTTGTCACATTGAAGAAAACACTAAATACATCACTTAAAGATTTTCCTTGGGAAATACCTAGAATAGCTATTTTCCTAGGCACAGACACATTGTGCAAGTTTGGACACACTGATTTCTATGCACACAGCTTTAAGATATTTGGAGATTCTTATATAGTTTATTAGACAGTTTTCCCCTGAATTATCTCTAAAATAGAAATTCAATGAGTTTCTTAATGAGAATACTGATTAAATTAGTTAGCATATTGATTGCAGAGCACAAATTATTACCTTCTAAAAACATTAAATACTATTAATTGATATCCAATGTAAAGATAAGAAGCTTGCATATAGCAACACAAAATTATATCCAACATCAGAGAGCAAGGAGGCTTTTCAGTCTTCAAAGTCAGAAAGCATATAAGAAGACTTTAGAAGAAGATGTGGTCCCAGAAATAGGGGCAATAAATATCACATTTTCTTTTCTCTGTGGATCCTATATATGTGGTCTGTTAAGTTTGTGTGTATACATGTACATATATATGTATATGTTGGTACATCTATGTTTTTGTGCATGTATATGAATGAATGTGTGTATATGTATATGTTGATAGGTGTAGTGTGTATGTATGTACTTATACATACATGTACATAAAATTATAATTCTAGGATAAAAAAGATAACAGCAAGAAAGTAAAGAAAAAATTTGGACAGTTAGACAATGTAGTCAAAAATAAGACACACTTAAAAGACATTGCTTTTATGAAATTTGTATATAAGGTATATATGTTAGTAAACAAATTTAAGAGACAGAAAGATTGCTCAGAGGGCAAAGACAAATGTCACAAAGTCTGACATCAGAGCTGAGTTTGATCCCATGAGCCAATATGATAAAAAGAGAAAATCAAGTGTAAGATGATTTTCCACAAATGTGCCTAGGCAATTTTGCACCTATGCATACATACAAGTATAAAAAATTAAGAATTTAATAAAAAGTAAAAAAAAAAAAAAAAACTAAAGATGTATACATATGTAATGAAGTAAGAAAGTACTTTAGAAGCTAGACAAAGCAAAAAACATTGTTTTCCAGTGCCAATCTGAAGTGTGGTTTATCAAAATTATCACTTCAGCCCATAGAGTCTCATGCTAAATACTAGAACTGCAGCACTATAAAAAGATGAATCTCTAATATTCAAGGAAAAGAGTTTGTGGCAATGTGTTACATAAGGAACAGAAAGATAATACTGAGTTTCTTCTTTGTATTTTCATGCAAACTTTTTTCTTACCGCCCCCCCCAAAAAAACATAAAACAAGAATCAGTAAACTCATTATCTTTGCTGGGTTCTGAATATTTTTTCATATGTTTCAGGCATGCTGCTCTCATGTAGAAAGAGGAAGTGTGTAGAATCAGGTCTGTGTGTTATGGGGGCAACTGGTGAAATTCTCAAGGAGGTTTTTGTAGGAGGCTGAAGCACTGTGGGAGGAGTACCATAATACTGCTGACAGTAATAAACTGCCAGGTCTTCAGCCTGCACACTGCTGATGGTGAGAGTGAAATCTGTCGCAGATCCACTGCCTGTGAAGCGATCTGGGACCCCAGATTCCCTAGTGGATGCCCAGGATATCAGCAGTTTAGGAGACTGCCCTGGTTTCTGCTGGTACCAGGCCAAGTAATTCTTTTTGTTTCCACTATATAAAAGACTCTGACTGGACTTGCAGCTCATAGTGACCTTCTCTCCTGCTAGCACAGCCAGAGAGGATGGAGACTGAGTCATCACAATATCCCCATAGGTACCTGAAATAAGGAGTAGCCAGTGAAAATGCATAGATACAGAAACATAGATTATATGATTGGTTGAAATTTGTCAAAGATCCTTGTAATGTCATATTGTCAGAGTATTATAATATAAAAAATATTACACACTTGCACACATTGTAAATTTTTTATACAAAAAGTTGTGACTCTGAAATGATAATACTTTTACATTTCTCACCAGACACCCATAGCAGCAGCAACATGAAGACCTGGGCCAGAGAATCCATCCTGCTCCCCATGCCTGTTTGAGGCTGCTCAGTTCATACTGGTTTATAAATTCTGAGCAGCTGGGCTAGGCTGGAACAAGCCATGCAAAGCAGTCAGCAAATACAATGGGCAGTGTGTGGGAGAGTGGCTGGTGTCAATCAACAGTCAAAAATACCCTCTTAGAGAGCATGAGTGATCACTGAAAAATATCAGCTTACAGCTCTTCAATAGAAATGCACTAGGTCCTCTAACAACAGCATTCGGTTCAAGTCCAAGACATTTGAATCAGTTAACTTTTGAGGAGAGCTACCTCAGACTGACAGTCCTAGGATCATTATAAAAAAAAAATCACAAAACAACAAAGGAAACATAGAAGAAGAAAACATGCAATAAAAGATAACAAGGGTAGACGCTGGGAATGAGGAAATGCAAGAAAAGAGGAAATGGGAGCTAAATTTGTTCATCTCCTAAGAGATCCAGTCAGAGGCCTATGAATGGTGCCTCAGACATTCTCTTTCCAGGCTAAAATTAGACTGAGATGAAAAAAGAAGTTCAGAATACATTCTGTGGAAATCCTGGGACACAGTAATTTAATCCTGGGACCTAAAAAGCTTTAATCTCAAGGCAAATATAAACCTAGCAGAAACTAATAAGTATTTTCTTCCACTTTGTGGAACTGAAACAGCTCTAAATTGGGAGAATGGAAAGCGAATTAAACAATCTAGATTTCTTCATAAAATCATGACTGTAGACCAAAATTGTAAGAGTGTTTAATACCAGAAATACATATTCTAGAGTAATTTAAAAATTAGCAGTATTGTAACTGGGTATGATGTCTTGCTGACATAGTAAACAGGTTTTTTATTTAAAAAAAAAAATTCTCCAGAAGGAGTGCTGCCTTCTTAAATCAAGGAATAAATTTACTAAGATCGATAGACCCTAATATCAGACATAGTTGCAATCTAAAAGAACAAAGTAAAGTATGAATGAAAATAAGTAGCAATAAGAGAAATCAAATAACCTTCCAAGATTTAGATGTATTAAATTATGAATATATATGTATATGTGTATATGTATGTATGTATGAAGTAAATTATAGAACCACTGTTATGTAAAAAGTAAAAGAAACAAAAAATAAATAAAATTTTTTGGCAAGGAATGGAGATTCACATCTATAATTCCAAAATTTGGAAATAGAAACATCAGGATCATGAGTATGAGGACGGAATTGGGAACATAGCAAGTTCTAGGCCAGTGTAGTCTATACAGGGACACAATCACTCAAAATGTGTACTATTATTCAACTAGTTACAAGGCAGTTCATGCCATTATCTATCCAAAACAAAGTATTTATCCAATATTAATGTTTAACATTAAGCTGAGAATATTATGCATTTCAATTTTATATTGCATTAAATATATATTTTTATACATCTATTTTTCAGGTCTAAAACATTAAATTAAAATTACCTCTGATAAGCAAATTCAGATATCTGTGCTAACAGACAATCATATGAGGGAAACAACAGTATGATGTTCACATGATACTTTCTTTGTTAAAGAGAAAAGCTTTTGTCCATTTACATGTCTTAGTACTGAACCCCAGTCTGTGAGTTCATATGTGCACCAGTACTGTTGTATCTAGAAGACAGTGTTTCCTTGATGTCATCCATCATCTCTGCCTCTCAAAACTTTTTTGCTTCCTCATCCACAGAGATCTCTGAGCTCTCAGGGGAGGAGTTTAGTGAAGACAATCCATTTACAACTGAACTTGAATGTCTCACTCTTTCCACTTTGTCTATTTGTAAGTCTCTATATTAGTTCCAATCTACTGCAGGAAGAATCTTCTCTAATGATGAAGCAATACTTTGATCTATGGGTATAACAAAATGTCATTAGGAATCATTTCATGACTGTGTTCCTTTTCATAACTATAGCATCTGGGTTTTCCCTAAGTCTATGGCCTATCCAGTTGCAGTTTTATGGCCACCTGAGCAGTGTCTGGCTTGGGTTGCATCTTTTGGAGAGAGCATTAAATCCAATTAGTCAGAAGTTGGTTAATCCTACAACCATTCTAGATCACAGGGTTTCTAATTAGGTTACCCTTTTCCTCTGGTAGAATGTGGAGTATCTTTCAATAACTTGAACACTAGACAGCAATATATTCTCCCAGGAAAACTATCCTCAGATGCAGTTTCCTGGTTCCAGTGATCCTGGAAGAATCAGCATTTAGCAGCTCAGTGGCCAAGCAGCCCTGTAACATTACAGATTTTCTATTGCTAAGACAGATATGCTCACATGTGGATTAGAACTAAGAGCCTTGGATGGTGAAGAGAGAGGAAACTGTAGGAAATTTTCAGAAATTTGGGGATATCAGTGAGCCTGCCCCTCGCAGGTCCTCAAAGTCTACCTGCCTCCCAGGAGGTCTGCCATAAGTAGGAACACAGGTGAGAACCTCACCCCAATAACAATGCCAGCTGGGACCCCTCAGAGCACAGCAGACATGGAATCTATACCATACAGCCTGAGCCCCATCATCCTTTCAATCTGTACCTCTATCTGAGCCTGTGGCAGACTGGCATGTTGTCCCCCACCCCCAACCTATCTAACTCTAACCAGGAACACAGATTAATGTGCCTGCTGCTCCTGGACTCCCAAACCAACCTGTCTCCCAGGAGGTCTGCCCTAACCAGGACAAGAGGGTCATAGGGAACCAGAAGGACTGCTCTGACCAGGGACAGAAGAGGCCTGCCCTAGACAGAGACAATACTGCCTGCCTCCCAAAAGGCCTGCTCTAACCCAAGTTCCATAGCTATACCTGCCTCCTAAAAGGTCTGCTCCATTCTAAGACACCCAGACCAATTAACACCAGAGAAAAAACAGATCTTGAAAGGCAAGCACAAGAACATAATCAACAAAACGAATGTAATTTGACACCATCAGAACACAGTTTTTCTTACCACAATAAGTCCTGGACACCTAACAAACACAAAGAACAAGATTCTGACCTAAAATCTCATCTCATGAAGATGAAAGAGACCTTTCAGGAGGATGTAAACAAGTTCCTTAAAGAAATACAGGAAAACTCAGGCAAACAAATAGAAGCCCTTAAAGAGGAAACACATAAATCCCTTTGAAAAATACAGGAAAATACAACCAAGCAGGTTAAGGAATTGAAAAAAAATTAGTCTAAGAATTAAAATGGAAATAGAAACAGTATAGAAATCACAAATGAAGAAAACCATAGCGATGGAAAACCTAGGGAATAGATCAGGAACTACAGATGCAAGTATCAACAACAGGATACAAAAGTTGAAAAAGAAAATCTCAGGCATAGAAGATACCATAGAACACATAGACACAACAGTAAGAGAAAATACAAAGAATAAAAAGCTCCTAACCTAAAACATTCAGGAGACTTGAGACACAATGAAGGGAACAAACATAAGAATAAAAGGAATAGAAGAAGATTCTCAGTTCAAAGACCCAGCAAACATCTTCAATCAAATCATAGAAAACTTCCATGACGTAAAGAAAGAGATAGCCAAAAATGTACAAGAAGCCTACAGAATACCAAATAGATTGGACCAGAAAAGAAAATGTTCCAGCCTTATAATAACCAAAACACTAAGTGTACAGAACAATGAAAGAATATTGAAAGCAGTGAAGGGAAAAGGCAAAGTAAGATATAAAGACAGACTTATCAGAATTACATCTGACTTCTCAACAGAGACTCTAAAAGCCAGAAGATCCTGTACAGATGTCATGTAGAACCTAAGAGAACACAGATGATAGCTTGTCTGGGCTCAGTGGGAAAGGATGCTCCTAATTATGTAGAAACTTGATGACCCAGAGAAGGGGGATGAAGGGGAAAAGGGGTGGAGGGATGGGGGAGGGGGTGGTTGGAAGAAACCTCTCAGAGGCAAAGGGAACCCTGGAGGGGATCAAGAATTCTTGGAAGTAGGACCAGGAAGAAGGGCATTATTTGAAATGTAAATAAATAAAAACAATTTTAAAAGGAAAGAAATAAAAGAGAAAGAAGACAGTAACAAGTTTTTTGAACAAAAGAATTTTGTAGCTATAATGACAGAAGGCGACTTTAAGAGAGAGATTATCTAAGTGAACCTAAACTAATCACAGGATCCCTCAGAATCTGGATCTAGACTCAGACAAACTCAGTAAGGCTCATGAAATGAACATGACTTGATGTGAAGAAGAGTCTTCTGTGATGGCTTTGGAGAAGAAAGAGGTCATGTTTCAAACCATGCCTAACTTCTCTTTTTGTTTTTTCATACTTTATATACATTTCAATTGTTTTCCCCTTTTCAGATCTCCCCTTTTGAACCTCCCCATTTCCTCCCCATCCCCCTGCCTCTATGGGGATATTCTCCCACACAACCACGCACACACTCCCATCTTCCATCCTTGGCATTCTCCTATACTGGGGGATCTAACACCCACAGGCCCTAGGGCCTCTCCTCCCCCTGATGGTTAACAAGACCCTCCTCTACCGCATATGTGGCCAGCACCATGGATCCCTCCATGTGTATTCTTTGGTTTGTGGATCAGTCTCCAGGAGTATCTGGGGATCAGACCAGTTGCCACTGTTGGTGCCTCCCTGGGGATGCAAACTCCCTCAGCTCCATCAATCCCTTCTCCAAGTCCTCCATCTGGGACTCATACTCAGGACTACTGTTGTTGTGAAGTGACTCTTGGGTATTTCGAACTTTTGGGCTAATAACCACTTAATAGTGAATACATACCAGGATCATTCTTTTGTGACTGCTTTACCTTGATCAGGATGTTATTTTTAAGTTCCATCCAATTGTCTGAGAATTTCATGAAGTCATTGTTTTTAATAGCTGAGTGGTATTCCATTGTGTAAATGTACCACATTTTCTGTATTCATTCCTCTGTGGAGGGACATCTGGGTTGTTTCCAGCTTCTGGCTATTATAAATATGGGTGCTATGAACATAGTGGAACATGTGTCTTTATTACATATTGGAGCATCTTCTGGGTATATGCCCAGGAGATGAATAGCTGGGTCCTCAGGTAGTATTATGTTCATTTTTCTGAGGGTCTGTCAAACTGATTTCCAGAGAGGTTGTATCAGCTTGCATTACCAAGAGCAATGGAGGAGTGTTCTTCTTTCTCCACAACCTCGCCAACATCTGCTGTCACCTGAGTTTTTCATCTTAGCCATTCTGACTGGTGTGAGGTGAAATCTTGAGGTTGTTTTAATTTGCATTTCCCTGATGACTAAGGATGTTGAACATTTCTTTAGGTGCTTCTTAGTCATTAGAGTTTCCTCAGTTGAGAATTCTGTTTAGATTTTTCCACATTTTTTGGTAGGGTTATTTGGATCTCTGGAGTTTAACTTTTTGAGTTCTTTATATATAGTGGATATTAACCCTATATCAGCTGTAGGATTGGTAAAGATCTTTTCCAATCTGTAGGTTGCCATTTTGTCCTATTTTCAGTTTCCTTTGCCTTACAGAAGCTTTGTAATTTTATGAGGTCCCATTTGTCGATTCTTGATCTTAGAGCACAAGCTATTGGTATTCTGTTTAGGAACTTTTCCCCTGTGCCCATGTGTTCAAAACTTTTCCCCACTTTCTCCTCTATTAGATTCAGTATATTTGGTTTTATGTGTAGGTCCTTGATACACTTGGACTTGAGCTTTGTACAGGGAGATAGGAATGGATCAATTCACAATCTTCTACATGTAGATTGCCAGATGAACCAACACCATTTTTTGAAGATGCTGTCTCTTTTCCACTGTATGGTTTTAGCACCTTTGTCAAAGATCAATTGGGTCATTTCTGCATCTTCAATTTTATTACATTGATCTACCGGTGGAGTTTTTTGGATCACTTAAGTATACCATCGCATCATCCACAACTAGTAATATTTCGATTATTTCCTTTCCAATTTGTATCTCTTTGACCTCCTTTTGTTGTCTGATTGCTTTAGCTAGAACTTCAAGTACTATATTGAATATATAGGGAGAGAGAGGGCAACCTTGCCTAGTCCCTGATTTTAGTGGGATTGCTTCGAGTTTCTCTCCATTTAGTTTGATGTTGGTTACTTGTTTACTGTATATTGCTTTTACTATGTTTAGGAATGGGCCTTGAATTCTTGATCTGTTCAAGACTTTGATCATCAAGGGAAGTTGAACTTTCTCAAATGCTTTTTCATCATCTAACAAAAGGATCATGTGGTTTTATTCCTTTGAGTTTCTTTATGTAGTGGACTACATTGATAGATTTCCGGGTATTAAAACATCCCTGCATCCCTGAGATGAAACATACTTGGTCATGGTGAATGATAGTTTTGATGTGTTCTTGGATTCAATTTACAAGTATTTTATTGAGTATTTTTGCATCGATATTAATAAAGGAAATTGGTCTGAAGTTTTCTTCTATTGTTGGGTCTTTGTAGGGTTTTGGTGTCAGTGTAACCAATCATCAGGGACCTCATAGAATGAATTGGGTAGTGTTCCTTCAGTTTCTATTTTGTGGAATAGATTGAAGAGTATTGGTATTAGGTCTTCTTTGAAGGTCTGATAGAATTCTGAACTGAACCCAACTGTTCTTAAGCTTTTTTTGGTTGGGAGACTTTGAATGACATATTCTATTTCTATAGGGGTTATGGGATTGTTTAGATTGTTTATCGGATCCTAATTTAACTTTGGTAATTGGTATCTGTCTTGAAACTTGTCCATTTCCTCCTGATTTTCCAATTTTGTTGTGTATATGCTTCTGTAGTAGGATCTGGTGAAATTTTGAATTTCCTCAGAATGTGTAGTTGTATCTCTCTTATCATTTCTAATTTTGTTAATTTGCACACTGTCTCTGTACCCTCTGTTTAGTCTGGCTAAGGGTTTATCTATCTTGATGATTTTCTCAAAGGGCCAGCTCCTGGTTTTGTTGATTCTTTGTATAGTTCTTTTTAGTTTCCACTTAGTTGATTTCAGCCCGTAATTTGAATATTTCCTGCCTTCTACTCCTTTTGGGTGTATTAGCTTCTCTTTGTTCTAGAACATTCAGGTGTGCTGTTAAGCTGCTAGTATATGCTCTCTCCAGTTTCTTTTTGGAAGCATTCAGAGCTGTCAGTGTTCCTCTTAATACTGCTTTCATTGCGTCCCATAGGTTTGGGTAAGTTGTACTTTCATTTTCATTAAATTCGAGGAAGTCTTTAATTTCTTTCATTCTTTCTTCCTTGACCAAGTTATCATTGGGTAGAGAATTGTTCAGCTTCCATGGGTATGTGGGCTTTCTGTTGTTGTTGCCATTGAAGACCAGCCTCATTCTGTAGTGATATGATAGGAGGCCTGGGATTATTTCAGTCTTCTTATATCTCTTGAGGTTTGTTTTGTGACCAATTATATGATTAATTTTGGAGATGGTACCATGAGGTGCTGAGAAGAAGGTATATTCTTTTGATGTAGAATGAAATGTTCTATAGATACCTGTTAAACCCATTTGGTTCATACCATCTGTCAGTTTCACTGTGTCTCTGTTTAGTTTATGTTTCCAAGATCTGTCCATTAATGGTAGTGGGGTATTGAAGTCTTCCACTATTATTGTGTGAGGTGCAATATGTGCTTTGAGCTTTAGTAAAGTTTCTTTTACAAATGTGGGAGCTCTTGCATTCAGGTCAGAGATGTTCAGAATTGAGAGTTCTTGGCAGATTTTTCCTTTGATGAATATGAAGTGTCATATTCGTTTTTGATAACTTTTGGTTGAAAGTCAATTTTTATCCGATATTTGAATGGCTTCTCCAACCTGTTTCTTGGGGCCATTTGCCTGAAAAAATTGTTTTCCAGCTCTTTACTCTGAGGTAGTGTTTGTCTTTAACATAAAGCTGTGTTTCCTGGATGCAGCAAAATTCTGGGTCCTGTTTATGGATCCAGTCTGTCTGTCTATGTCTTTTTGTAGGGGAATTGAAACCATTGGTGTTAATAGATATTGAAGAATAGTGATTGCTGTTTCCTATTATTTTGGATGTTGTTTATATGTTTGTGAGGCTATCTTCTTTTGAGTTTGTTGAAAGATTACTTTCTTGATTTTTGGGGGCTGTAGTTTCCCTCCTTGAGTTGGCATTTTTTATCTATTATTCTTTGTATGGCTGAGTTTGTGGAAACATACTGTGCAAATTTGGATTTGTTATAGAATATTTTGGTTTCACTATCTATGATTATTTAGAGTTTTGCTAGGTATTGCAGCCTGGGCTGGCATTTGTTTTCTCTTAGAATCTGTATGAGATCTGCCCAGGATCTTTTAACTTTCATAGTCTCTGGTGAGCAATCTGGTGTAATTCTAATAGATCTGCCTTTATATGTTGCTTGCCATTTTCCCTTACTGCTTTTAATATTCTGCCCTTATTTTGTTTTGACTATAATGTAATCGAAGGAATTTCTTTTCTGCTCCAGTCTATTTGGTGTTTTGTAAGCTTCTTGTATATTTATTTCATCTCTTTCTTTAGGTTAGGGAAGTTTTCTTCTATAATTTTGTTGAAGATATTTGGTGGTCCTTTAATTTGGGAATTTTCACTCTCTTCTATACCTATTATCGTCAGGTTCTGTCTTCTCATTGTATCCTGGATATCTTGGATGTTTTGTGTTAGGAGCTTTGGGGATTTTGTTTTCTTTGACTGTTGTGTCCATGTTTTCTATGGCATTTTCTGCATCTGAGATTCTTCCATCTCTTGTTTTCGGTTGGTGATGCTTGCATCTATGACTCCTGATTTTCCTCCTATGTTCTCTAACTCCAGGGTTGTCTCCCTTTGTGATTTCTTTATTGTTTCTATTTCTGTTTTTAATTCCTGTATGGTTTTGTTCATTTGTTTGATTGTGTTTTCCTGTAATTCTGTCCATTTGATTGTGTTTTCCTGTGATTATTTAAGGGATTTTTGTGTGTCCTGTTTAAGGGCTTCCAGTTGTTTACCTGTGTTCTCTTATATTTCTTTAAGGGGGTTATTTATTTCCTTCTTCAAATCTTCTATCATCCTCTTGATATATGGTTTTAAGTCTGAGCTTTTTTCTGGTGTGTTTGGGAATCCAGGGCTGGCTGTGTTGGGAGAGCTGGGTTCTGATGAAGCCAAGTAGCCTTGGTTTCTGTTTCTGTTGTTATTGCCCTTGTCTTTGGCCACCTGGTTATCTCTGGTGTTAGCTGGTCTTTCTCTCTGACTGTGGCTTGTCTTTCCTGCATGCCCAGCTCTCAATACTCCTTGGAGACCAGTTTTCTATGACAGGAATTTGGGGTTGGAGAGTTGTGTTGCAGGGTCAGCTCTGAGGTTCAGATGGAAACAGGAAGGATCTAATCCCTAGCTGACCCTTGTTTCTTATGTGCTAATGGCTCTCCTAGGGTCCTTCTTGGTCCAATGAATTTGAAAAGAAGTTGTGGTCTTGCCTGTGCTTAAAGGTTTGTTGGCACTCCTGGTATACCAGCTCTCTCCTGGCACTATTTGATTATGGGGCCCTGTGTCACAGGATCTCTTCTCCAGCCACCAAAAGAAATAAGATCACTGTTCCTCAGTCCCTGTGACCTGGTAATTCTAGGTGGGATCCTCTGATCAGTAAGTCTTGTCCCCATCCTGGGAGGCTAGCTTTCTCCTAACTCTATTTGGCTCTGGAAGCCTTTTTGCCCAAGCGGAGTTTGCCCACCACAGAAGGAAACTTGCAGGCTTTTACCTCCCAGCTGTTCTTCAGTCCTTATGTCTTTAACCCTCCTCTTGCTGGCTTTTCCATACAGGTGGGTGGCTTTCTTTCTCCCATTGCTGTATGGCTATGGAGCTCTGTTGGTCCAGGCAGAGGTATCCTGCCACAGATGGAAACTGGCAGGCTCTTACCTCACATGCTTAACTTCTCAATTTATATATTGAAAGAATGTGATCCAAATTCCCAGTTACATGATCATTGGTCTTGTGGCTTAAAATTGTGACTAATAATGAACTTCTAAACTATTGGTCATTTGTTCCACAGCCACAGAAAATTAATAGTGAAATAAAAGAATCACATGTCAGTAGGAGATACAGATGTTAAAGAAAAGTCATCTTCACATTAAGCTCCTAACCTGATAGGCTGCTGACATCTTTGATGTGAGACACATGTTATAATTGTATACCTTTTCTACCACCATCACCTGCCTAAACATATGTACAACCATACAATCAATGCTGATGTCTGTTCTACAGATACACAAATAACAGCAGATTAGTTTTGAATGTCATAGTCTGTCCTGTTTGTGTTCACAGCCATGATCAAAGATTGACAAAAAATTTCTGAACAAGGTGTTGTACATTGGACAAGTGAGAACTGAGGATGATCTAAACCGACCTGAAACCCCTGCTGTCTACACTTTGAATGAAGCCTCCAAATGCTAATAAAAATAATACCTATGTTTACTTTCATGCTGGGAATTATCAATGGTTACAATATTCAAAGGATATTGTATGGTTGTTTTGCACTTTTATCATTTTTTTTGGATGTTCTGGTTGTTCAGTTCCACATGAATGCTAATTATAGATTCAGTTCTGGGTGTTATCTCAATAAGCATTTACTTACAGTTATAATTTGCTTTGGAATTGTCTAAACAAAAGTGCATGGAAATTCATTTCCATGTAAATGAATTGTGGAATTCTGACCTAAACCATCAGTTTAGTGTTGTAAGGGGCAGATGACAGAAAGAAAAATTGGGGGTTAGTATGAGGTCACAAGGAATATGCCTTTGAAAAATATGACTTCCACAACACCAGTGGAAGCCTCCTATCCTACCAGAGGCCATACTGGTAAGACATCCACCCCCATTGCCACACATCCTCATGCCTTGCCTAGCCCATCTCCAAATGTCCCTTTTCTCCTCATCACTATATCCTGGCTCACAACTCTGGCAGAAGTCTTCTGATGCACCTGAGGCCACACAAGCTACTAAAACCCCAGGTAAGTACTCCATTTAATGCTCAGACAATTTTCATTCCCTTGGTGTTTTCTTATCCTATACCCACCCAACGTTCATTCCTTTGTCACTGTATCCCAGACCCCCATTCTTGTGTAGGCTCCCTACTCCACCAGAATCCATGCTATTTACCAGAACTCCAGTCACCAGGTAGATCAGAGGTCATGCTGGCCACCAGAACTCCAGCCCCTAATCAGGCAGAAACCTGCTGCACCAGATTCTACCCTAGCCATCAGAAGTCCAACCAAGTGGAGACTCTCTATTTAAACACAGGCTACTACAGAAGACCTGAGAGAAAAGAGAAACCAAGGAACAAAACATAAACCCAACAAAGACAAATTCAGAAATTAGCACCTAAGCCTATAATCTTCCTAAAATAAAATGCCTAGATGTCAGTATAAGAACACAAGCAACAAGAGCTGAGGTTATATGTCAACACCAGAGCCTAGCCACTCTACTACAACAAGCCCTGAATATTCCAACACAACTGAAGCACAAGTAAATGACATTAAAAGCAACTTTATGAAAATTATGGAGGTCTTTCAAGAAGAAAAAAATGAATCCCTTAAAAGAACATAACATTGGAGGAAAGGAATAAATCCCTTAGAAAAAAGAAAACAAACAAACAAAATCAGAAAACAAATAAAAACAGAAAATAAAAAGAATGGATGAAGGAAATGAATGGAACTGTCCAAGACGTGAAAATGAAAAATTAAAATCAATTTAAAAAAAAAATTTAGGGAATGCTGGAAATGGAAAATCTGGGTAAGCAAACAGGAAATACAGTCACAAGTATAATCAACAGAATTCAAGAGGTGGAAGAGAGAACCTCTTGGTTTGAAGACACATTAGAAGAAATAGATAAAGTAGTAAAAATATAAATAAATAATTTATAAATATTAAAAAAAATCAATAATATAACTACAACCTATAGAAAAAGAAGCAAACTCACCCAAGAGGAGTACACAACAACAATTTACAAACTGGGAGCTAAAATTAATGAAATGGAATCTAAAAGAAAAATACAAAAAAAAAAAAATCGATGAAACAAAAGTTGGTCCTGTGAGAAAATTGACAAAATAGACAAACCCTTCTCCAAACTAAATAAAATACATAAAAAGTATATCTATATTAACAAAGTCAGAAATTAAAAGGAAGATATAACAGTAGATCTGAGGAAATCCAGAGAATCATTAGGTCATACATTAAAAACCTGTACTCTATAAAACTAGAAAAATCTAAAAGTTATTTATAATTTTCTAGACACATACAACTAACCAAGTTAAATCGAGATGATAAAAACAATTTAGGTAGATCTGTAACCCAAAAGGAAAGGGAGGCATTCTTTAAAATTGTTCCAAACAAACCAACAAAAGACAGATGGCTTTATCACAGAAATCTAACAGACTTTTAAGGAAGAGCTAATAGAGAACCTCAAATTATTCCACAAAAGACAAACAGAAATATCACTGCTAAATTCATTTTATGAAGTCACAGTTGCACTGAAACCCAAATCACACAGATTCAACAAAGAATGAAAAATACAGACCAATTTCCCTCATGAACATAGAAGCAAAGATAAATAATAGACTACACAAACTAAATTCAAGATCATGTCAGAAAGTTCATCTACTACTATCTAGAAGTCTTCATCCCAAAAATGCAGGAATGAATCAACACACAAAAATCAATAAATGTAAACAACTGTATAAACAAACTGAAAGAAAAAACCACATATTATCTCATGAAATGGTAGAAAAGCCTTTGGCAAAATCCAACATCCCATCTTGATAAAAGTCTTGGAGAGATTAGTTATACAGGGATATGCCTAAACATAGTAAAGGCAACTAATAGAAAGCCTATGGCCAACACCAAATTAAGAAAAACATTCAAAGAAATTCTACTAAAATCAGGAAGGAGATGAGGCTGTCCACTGTCTCCATATCTATTCAATACAATATCTGAAGGTCAAGTTAATACAGTCAGACAATGAAAAGAGACCAGGGGGATACAGATTTGAAAGTAAGAATTCAAAGCAGAAATACCTGCAGATGATGTGATAGTATACAAAAGCAATATCAACCCCAAAAATTATACCTGAAAACTCCAATAGATGAAAAACACCTTTAATGAAATCGCTAGATACAAGATTAAGACAAAAGAATCAGTAGCCCTCTTATATACAAATGACAAATAGGATGAGAAGAAATGAGGAAAACAACACCCTTCACAATAGCCACAAGTAATATTAAATTCCTTAGAGTAACTCATACCAAACAAGAGAAAGATTTGTTAAAAAAAAAAAAAAAGAAGAAAGAAAAAAGAAAGAAAAAATCAAAGAAAATATCAAAAGATTGATAGATCTCCCATGCTGCTCCTTGAACTGTAGGATTAACACAATAAAAATGGCTATCTTACCAAAATCAATCTATAGATTCAATATAATCTTCATCCAACACAATTCATTATATACCTTGAGAAAACAATATTAAATTTTATATGGAAAAAACACTTTGAGATAGCTAAAACAATCCTGTACAATGAAATAAAATTCCTGAAAGAATCACCGTCCATGATTTTGAGCTGTACCATGGAGCTATAATAATAAAAATCACATAATATTAGCATTAAAACTTGGAGGTCAATCAATAGAATCAAACTGAAGACTCAGACATAAATCAACAAGCTTATGAACACATGATTTTTTTTTTTTTACAAAGAACCCAGAAATACACATGAGAAAAAGAAGGCATCTTTAACAAATGGTTCTGGTCTAATTGCATATCATCATGCACAAACTGCGCCCAGAGCTGATCCTGTCCCATGGCACTCCATACCAACCTAGAGAGATCTCTCCTCCCAGGAGTACAGACAAGCCTGTAGACCCAGGTAAGACCACCACTTCTGCTCAGAATGACCAGCCCAGAACCCTCAGGAAACAGAAACTGAGGAGCAGCCTGGGATAGGATACTTCCAGTTTTCATCTGGCCCCAAAATTGATCCACCACCACAGCACCCTGAGCTGATCTCTGCCACAGGGCTTCATACCAAATACTGCTAGAAGAGAGCTGGTCTCCAAGGAGTGCTGACACCCCTATGAGCACAGATAAGACCACCACTTCTGTTCAATTTTCTGGCCCAATAGGGACCTGTCCAAAGCCATCAGGACACAGGAATCAAGGAACAGCCACAGACAAGACTTTGGAGCTTCCATCTGCACCCTGGAGCTGATCCTGTGCCAAAGTTTTCCATGTCCAAATTCCTCAGAGAGAGAACTGGTCTCCCAGGAATACTGGCACACAAGCTTGCAGGAGGGACAAGCCACAGTCAGAGACAGAAAGACCAGCTAATACAGAGATAACCAGATGGCTGGGCCAGCACCTGAGCATACCTTGGATGTGAACTCCTCAGGCAGTCCCACAACACCCAGGGGAGGCTAAACTTCCAGGAACACTAACATGCCTAGGATCATAGGAACAGAGGTGAAGAGCACTCAACATTTATACCAACACCAGAAGTAACAGGAACCAGTGGGATCCACGGACCCAGGAAACCTGCATGACCAGTGGCACAGTCTCCTTCTGGTTTGGGCCAGTGCCTTGAGCAGACCTTGTGCCTCCTCCATAGCCAGTCCCACAACACCCATAGAAAGCTCAACACCTAGGTGTGCTAACATGCCCAGGATCACAGAATTACAGGATCACATAAGTTCAGTCACACCCAGGATCTCAGGACCATAGGACAACAGAATCACAGGATCCCAGAGACAGCTGGTCTCCGAGTAGGTCTTAAACAACCAGGATCACAGGAAGAACAGGCTCCAGACAGATAAAGGGAGGGCTGGTAGCACTAGAGAAAACCAGATGGCAGGAGGCAGGCACAGGAACATAAGCAACAGAAACTAAGGTTATCTGGCATCAACAGAACCCAATTCTCCCATGATTAGCACATCCAGAATATACCATCACACCAGAAAAGCAATATTCAGATCAAAAATCACTTCTCATTATGATGATAGAGGACTTTTAGAAGGTCATTAATAACTCCCTTAAGTAAATACAGGAGAACACAGGTAAACAGCTCTTAAAGAGGATACACAAAAATCCCTTAAATAATTAAAGGAAAACACAAACAAGTGAAGGAATTGAACAAAACTATACAGGATCTAAAAATGGAAACAGAACCAATAAAAAAAATTCACAAAGTGAGCAAACCGGATGTATTGAAAACCTAGGAAAGAGATCAGGAGTCATAGATGCAAGCATCACCAACAGAATACAAGAGATAGAAGAGAGAATCTCAGGTGCAGAAGATACCATAGAAAACCTTGACACAACATTCAAAGAAAATGCAAAATGCAAAAAGCTCCTAACCCAAAACATCCAGGAAATTCAGGACACAATGAGAAGACAGAACCTGAGGATAATAGGTATAGAAGGGAGGGAAGATTCCCAACTTAAAGGGTCAGTAAATATCTTCAACAAATGTATAGAAGAAAACTTTTCTAACATAAAGAAGGAGATTCCCATAAACATATAGGAAGCCTACAGAAGTTCGAATAGACTGGACCAGAAAAGAAATTCCTCCCGTCACATAATAATCAAAATGCCAAATGCACTAAACTAAAAAAGAATATTAAAAGCAGGATGGGAAAAAGGTCAAGTAACATATAAAGGCAGACCTATCAGAATTACACCAGACTTCTCACCAGAGACTATGAAAGGTAGGAGATCCTTGGCAGATCTCATACAGACTCTAACAGAACACAAATGCCAGCCCAGGATACTATATTCAGCAAAACTCTCAATTACCATACATGGAGAAAAGAAGATATTCCATGACAAAACCAATTTACACAATATCTTTCCACAAATCCAGCCCTGCAAAGGATAATAGATGAAAAACACCAACACAAGGAGGGAAACGACACCCTAGAAAAAGCGAGAAAGTAATCTTTCAACAAACCCAGAAGAAGATAGAAACACAAACATAAAAATAACACAAAAAATAACAGGAAACAACAATCACTATTCCTTAGTATCTCTTATCATCACACTAAGAGTCTGGATATGCAAACAAGAACCATAATTTCGCTGCATACAGGAAACACAGCCAAATGTTATCAAAAAGGATAAGGAAGGAAACTTCATACTCATCAAGGAAAAATCTACCAAGGAGAACTCTCAATTCTGAACATCTATGCTCCAAATGCAAGGGCACCCACATTCATAAAAGAGACTTTACTAAAACCCAAAGCACATATTGCACCTCTCACAATAAGAATGGGAGACTTAAACACCCCACTTTCATCAGTGGAGAGATCTTGGAAACACAAACTAAACAGAGACATATTGAAACTAACAAAAGATATGGACCAAATGGATTTAACAGATATCTATAGATCATTTCATATTAAAAAAGAAATATATATACCTTCTTCTAAGCACCTCATGGTACTTTCTCCAAAATTGACCATATAATCATTTGCAAAACAGACCTCAGCCTGTAAAAGAAGATTGAAATAATCCCTTGGGTCCTATCAGATCACCACAGACAAAGGCACTAGGAAGAAACAAGACACAGGCACAATCTATGCAAGCCAGTGCTTTTCCTCAGAAATACCTGAAGAATCTGTGCTCATAATGTACACAAAGGCAAGGGAAGCAAATTAGGAAAGGCCTGTTCACATGCACATTGTTGTAAGATAGTTGGAGTTTTCAAACAGCTGTATGTAATTTAAAAGATTCCTGTCCCTGTTCAATCTCTGTGTTTCAAAATGGTATTCAAGGAGGGGTGTGGTACCTAATACCATTGATCCCAGTGTTCAGGAAGTGGTAGGTGGAATTTTTTTGACATCAAAATCCACCTTCCTGTTTTATAAACAGTGATATATTTTCTGAAAACTGAATAACAAGAAAATTTTTTCAATTAATATTTAATTAATACATGCTTGAGGTTGGTTAACATATTTTTTCTTTGAAGTACAAAGTGTTTCCCTCAACAAATTTGAAACACTGTTAATTATTTTGAGACATAAAACCAAACCCAATTCCCATGATACGCAACTTCACCATTAGTGTAGTATAGTATGGAATGAGTTATCACACTCTCCACATTTGGAAAGTAGATGAGAAGACAGTAGAAGCAGATGTGGCTTAAGAATAGGAAGCATAGGTCAGATATGTTGTTTAAGAAGTCAAACATCATGGTTTCTGATTTGGGTTTCCCAGAATTGTATAAATTCATAAAACTCTGTGTTTGAATGTGTGTATGAACTCATGTGTGTGATTGTGAGTGGGCATCTTTGCATGTCACATGGAAGTAGGTGAAAGACTAGGGATTGGGAGTTATGTTAGCTGGGGGGGAAAGGTGGTGACAGAAAGAAGAAACAAAGGAAAGAAGACTATCAAAATACATGATGTAATTTTATATTTTTTATGAAAGTCAATATTATATGTGTAAATACATTAACTTGAGAAAAAGGAGAACTTGAGGGATATTGCCAGGAGTCCAAAAGTGAGAGAGACCTCTCAGAGCTGAGCAAAGCAAACACCGAGTTCACTTCTATATCCTCCAGTGGGAATATAGATTTGGCCCATGGAGACTCATAGTGAAATTTTTCATCCCAGAATATAAGATAATAAATTTGTCATGTTTAATACAGAGAATTTAAGCATGAGAAGAAGAAAAAAGACACAAATATCTTTACTTCATTTTTCCATAAGGACCTTCCAATTCAAAGGATATATTCATTAATTTTCTACCAAACTTTGCATCAGTTAGGCATAGCAGCTACAGGCAGAAGGGGAAGTATGCAGGTCAGGGGTTGGGTGATACAGGCAGCTGTGAGAATCTCAGAGGAGGTTTGTGTAGGAGGCTGAGGCACTGTGGGAGGATAGCTGATATGCTGCTGACAGTAATAATCTGTCAGGTCATCAGCCTGCACACTGCTGATGCTGAGAGTGAAATTTGTCCCAGATCCACTGCCTGAGAAGCGATCAGGGACTCCAGTGTGCCGAGTGGATGCATCATAGATCAGCAGTTTAGGAGACTGTCCTGGTTTCTGCTGATACCAGGCTATAGCAGTACTCACATTCTGCCTGGCCTTGCAGTTCATGGTGACCCTGTCTCCTACTGATGTGGACTTGGATATATGAGACTGGGTCATCACAATGTCTCCATCAACACCTGCAATCTGAAATAGATAATGAGTATACACTTATACACATAAAGAATTCATAACACAAATGTGAGAATACAAAATGTCGTTTCTAATGTCATTGTCTGCATACTATTGGCTTCCTATAGGAAATAGCTATTTCTCTATCAATAAATTACTTTTAAGATATTATAATATTTTTAAATGTCTCACCATACAGCCAGAGCAGTGCGAATATGAAGACCTGAGTCTGTGACTCTATCTTGATGCCCATGCTGGTCTGAGCATTTCAGATCACAGTGCAAAGGCATGGATTATAAATCATGGACAGCTGGGCTCGCCTCTCTGTACCTATGCAAAGTAGTCATCAAATAAGGAAGTAAACTACCTGTACACAGTGTTGTAAGAGTATCCTGGTTAAATCAACAGCAAAAAGTACTATCAAAGACTGGAAGTAATCACTGGGAAGGAGATCAACACAAAAACTCACGAACCAACTTCGAGTTCTCAAAACACAAGGGTCTAGATTCTCTCATGACAGGCTTCCATTAAACACAAATAAATTCATAGCAGATGGATTTTTCAGAAATAATACAAGAACTACGTTTGATTCAATCATTAGGAAACAATAAATGTGCTAAGTAACAACAGAAAGAAATGAAAAGTGGAAAACAAGAAAGGAAAGAAAGAATGGGAATGGAAGGCAAGAGGAATAAAAGAAAGTAGATGATGGAAAAGATGAAAGGAAATTTGGGATTGTGGAGGGAAGGGAATATATGGAGAAGATAAAATGAATAAAGGATATAAAAAAGGAGAAATATTAAGAAAGAAAGAAAGAAAGAAAGAAAGAAAGAAAGAGGGAGGAAGAGAGAGAGAGAGAGAGAGAGAGAGAGAGAGAGAGAGAGAGAGAGAAGAAAGGAGGGATAAGGAAGGTAGTTTTGGGGGAAGAGAGTCAGCTCAGTGGTTAAGATCACTTGCTTCTCTTGTAAAACACTCAGGTTTGACTCATTCCAAGCATTTATATGATGATTCTTAGCCATCTATAATTTCAGGTAAGCACATGCAAAGTATATGTACGTACATACGTACATACATACATACAAACATACATACATACAGTTTGACATATTAGCCCTCAGCTTCTGCTTCAGCTACCAAGTCTTCTATCTGATGCCTTCTTTCTGCTTTCATGAAGTCTAACCCTCTGAAAGAGCAACATATCCCTTTCTTTATAAGTTCCTTTTTGGTATTTATCAGAACAATAGAAAAGTAACTGAAAGAAAAGAATAATCCATCAAAGGAGGAAGATACACATAAAACACAAACAATTCTATGTGTTCTATAATACTGACATGTCTTACTGTAGTTCATAATTTAACAGAATATATTTTAGTTAATGTTGTGTTAACACACACACACACACACAAATGTGCAGATTGTTTTCATTTCTGCTCCAGATTAACTGTTAGGATGTTTTCCTCATCTTTAGCTGAAATAAATACAATGATGTAATTGTAATGCCTGGAACTGAAAACCTGTCCCAGAGTTTATGTGTATTATGGCTATAGGACAAAAGGAAGAATCTACAATTTTTTGTTTGTTTGTATGTGTGTGTGTGTGTGTGTGTGTGTGTGTTTAGTTTTATTTCTGAAGTGGCACAGCATCAAACTGCTTTCTAAATCCTTGTGTTTAAACCCACCAACTGGTGTTATTCTAAGTATTCACCCAAGAAGCCTCTTTCTGCAGTAGATGGTGGTTAAGGAAAAAGCTCACAATTGATCAAAGTGCAGAGAATATTTGACTGTTGAGCTGGTCATCCCTAAAGAAGATGTCTCCCTCCTCATAGATCAGAAGTCATCATGGAAGAAGAGACAGAAAAAACATAGAATACAAATACTGGGGAAAGTGCTGTGAAATAATGTCTTCTGGACATAACATGGGCATTGAACCTATGAGCAAACTACAACTGCAATTACTTACACAATATTTGACTCTTTGCCATTTCATAATGTGAGAGAAAGGGATGCATGTGTCTTTACCCTTTCTGGAAGGTCTGTGAATAACTAATGAGTGCTGGGAAATGGAATAGGTCATTTCCCTAAGTGGTATAATCATTTTCCAGAACATAATCAGTACTCATGAAGCATTCATAATTAAACTCAGAACACAAAAGAAACAACAGCAAATTAGAATAGGATGTTTTGAGAAGCCTTCACCAGGGAGAATGGAAAGGTAGAAGATAACGGAGGCTAAATGCTCAAAACTCAATATATACAAAGATGAAAATGTGAATAAAAATTTAGATGTAAGTTCTGAACCATACTCAGGTTTATATATGCAACTGGAACACAGTCAGCATTTGGTAATTTATACTAATGTTTCCTGACCTTGATTTCTTGCCCTGGACTCATACTATCCTCAAGGCATTTAGCCAAGCTTCAATTTGGATCTTTCTTTTAAAAGGTTCTCTACCTATAATGAAAGAACTTCAAGACAGGGAGGTTATCTAAATGAATCTGACCTAGTCACAAGAGATTTTAAAAACCTACTATTAGACTAAGAGAAAGATAAATCAGAAAGACATGGACATAAACAGCCCATATAGATTCATATGCTTGCACAAATAGTCCCCAGTTACTGGAGTCTCTAATGTTGTAGGAGTCTCTAATTCAGCTGTAGTAAGGTGTTTACTATATTCTTTATAGTTTTTCTCCTGACCTCAAACTCCAAGAATAATGATTCTTAGACTTAAATATGCTTACAAATGCCTAACTAATGTTTGCATATTTTCTGTTGTGGATTGAATATGCTTGACCCCATGGAAAATGGAGGTGTGCCTTCGTTGGACAACATGTGGCCTTATTGGAGGATGTGTGTCACTGTGAAGCTGGGCTTTGAGAGCATCCTCATGTCTACCTACTGATAACTGAGTCTTCTCTTTGCTGCCTTCAGATCAAGATGTAGTCCTCTCAGCTTCTCCAGCATCATGTCTGCCTAGATGCTGCCATGCTTACTACCATGACAATAACTGACAAAAACTCTAAAATTGTAAGCTAGCCACAATTAAATATTTTCCTTTATGATAGTTGACTTTGTCCTGGATATCTCATCACAGAATGGAAACCACATAAGACAGAAGTTGGTATCAGAAGTGGGGTGTTGCTGTAATAAGCCTGACCATCCTTCTGTTTGGAGGAATGTGGATTTGGAAATTCTGGAAAGCAATGGAATGTTTTAAGTAGGACTTAGATATACTAGCAGAAGCAAGGAAGACAGTGGTGATGAGAGTAATTTTAATTGGAATGGGTTCCTCTCAAGAGCTTTTTGTGAAGAAATTTAGTATGTTGCCTAGAGATCATTCTTGTGGCATTTTGTTAAAGAATATGTCCTCTCCCTGTTAGCTGCTTTCCTCAGTAGGTATCCCACTGTTCTTTCATCTCAAACATCGTGGAGTCTCCAAGGCACCTTCAATAGTATATATATATATATATATATATATATATATACTAGTATATGTATATATACACATACATATATATACACATACACACACACTATTCTGGGCTTTGCCAAAGGGTTTGAGTCACTTCTCCAGCTATGTGTTCTATAACACTCTAGGCTCAGGTTGACTTCACTCCTCTGCTGCTGTGGTTATTCATGTTCATTCCATGGTACTGGCATCTCCAATATACTAGAGTCTTCTGCTGCACTTAGGCTTCACCAATAGCCTCACAGGCTCTCTTGATAGGGCTAAGCCATAGCTTCTTTGCATGATGCCTTCATGCCTGGGCCTTCAACCACAACTGATGCTACACTTTCACCAGTGTCCTTTCCTGATCTCCAAAAGTGCCAAGTTTTAGCAGTTCTCCATGACCCCTCATGCCTTTATAACCAGTAGCACCTGAATTAGTCTTACACATTACCAAGAATACCTGTAGCATAAGTTACAACCTTGGCTAATTCTAGAATACAACTTCTTTGTGTTCTCAGAAAACACTTCCCAGATTTCACCTCAGTGATGCTGGTCTGTTCTTAATTGCTGCTAGTTTCTTAGCTCCAGTTAACCATCATCAACTCTCCCAGTAGTCCCTTCTATTCTTTTTTTTTTTCTTCAAGTGTCTTTATTTTGGATTCATACAAATGTGTCTGCTTTGATGCCCTTACAGGGTTTATGAAAAGTAATGTATTTTGGATTCACACAAATGTGTCTGCTTTGATGCCCTTACAGGGTTTATGAAAAGTAATGTAAGTGAAGAGTCTATAAATCAAACCCTGCCATAAATATTCTAAAGCAGAATTTTGTGATATTGGTCACAGAGTAGGAAGTAGATAAAGCAATAACAGTGTAATTACTATAAAGAACAACAATAATATAAAAAGATAACCAGTACGGTAAAAATTGAGTGACTATATGCTTCAAGTACATACATATGAATTTCATAAATGAGAATCAAACTATCAACACAGTAGGTCCCTTACCCAGAGAGAATACATTATACAAGGTTCTCTGTGAATGCCTGAACTGCACATAGTAAAGAGCCCAGTAACTGAATGTCCTTTCCATTTTAACTCAGTACTTACATATTGTGGCCGTTAAATTTTAAAATGTGAGCTCAAAGCAAGTACTCCTCCCAATTTCAAAATTAGATTTCTTCTTACCATAGTTTTTAGCAAACTTGGCATATGATATTGTTTTAATTTTCTTTGTAAGTCTAAGATTCTTGCTTACTGAAGTAATGGAGGCATTTTATAACTTCTCTTTCTTGTATCAGGATGGTCAACATCATTTTTCTGACACTTTGGGGGTATTATTATGTTAAACAAGTGTTGCCTTGATACAGGCTCTTTGATGATACCATCACAGGCCATCAGACATTTAAGACAGATAAGTAAGTGGTGAGAGACATTAGCACAAAGTGTTGGGATTCACATGTGAGTTCAAAAATGGAAGATTCACAACCAGGTGGGGATGGAGAAGGATGAGAATCCTATGCTGCTAGATATGGCATTCAATGTAAAGTTTATCAATTGTTTATTTATGAAAATTTTCAATAAAGATTTTTGGACTATGATTGAACACATGATATTAAACAGGGAAGAGAAACCATAGGGAAAAGCAGGTGCTCTTCGGTTGGTCGCTCAGTCTCTGGGACCTCCAAATGGTCTAGGTTAGTTGACACTGTTGCTCTTCCTGTGGAGTTTCCATCCCCTTCTGTTCCTTCTATCCTTCCCCTAACTCTTCCACAGGGGTCCTTGACCTCTAACCAATGCTTGCATCTGTCTCAGTCAGCTGCTGTGTTGAGCATTGCAAAGGACATCCATGTTTCCAACTGTCTGCAAGTACAACATAGCATCAGTAATCATGTTAGTGATTGGTGTCTACCCATGGGATGAATCCCAACTTGGGCTGGTCACTGGTGGGCCTTCAGTCTCCCCAGCATTTTTGTCCCTGCATTTCTTTTAGAAAAGGAGCAATTTGGGCCAAACGTTTTGTAGGTGGGTTGGTATTCCCATACCTCCACTGGGGGTCCTGTCTGACTAGTGGAGTTGGTCTGCTCAGGTTCCATATCCCCACTGTTAGACATTTTAGCTAAAATCACCTGCATTGGGGCCTGAGAGCCTCCCCCATCCCAGGTCTCTGGGACTTCCTAGACATTTCCTCCATTAACCACCACTCACCCTCAGCAGCTGTATATTTCTATTCATTCCCCTGTCACTCTGGTCCTCTCCCTCTCTCTTCTCATGCATGATCTTGTCACCTATTTTCCTTTTCCTCTCTCTCACCCAGTTATCTTCCTCCCTCTGCTTCCCATGACTATTCATTCCCCCACTCTATGTGGGATTTAAGCATTGACTCTATCCTCACTTGTTTTTTCTTTTTTACCTTCTTTGAGTCTTGGGGTGTATCATGGGTATTCTATACTTTTTGGCTAATATCTACTTAACAGTAAGTACATAACATGAATATCCTCTAGGTCTAGGTTACCTCACTCAGAGTATTTTCTAGTTCTATCCAATTGCCTACAAATTTCACAATGTCTTTGTGTGTGATAGCTGAATAGTATTCCAATGTGTAGATGTACCACATTTTCTTTATCCATTCTTCAGCTGGGGGACATGTAGGCTATTTCCAGTTTCTATCTATTAGCAATAAAGCTGCAATGAACATAGTTGACCAAGCGACCTTGCGGTATGCAGGAGCATTTTTAAGGTATATTTCCAGGAGTAGTATAGCTGGGTCCTGAGTTAAAACTATTCCCTATTTTTTGAAAAAAAAAAAAATCCTAATTGATTTCCAAAGTGGTAGTGTTTTAGCTGGGGTTTTACTGCTGTGAACAGATACCATGATCACGGCAAGTCTTATAAGTGACAGCATTTAATTGAGGGTGGCTTACAGGTTCAGAGGTTCAGTGAATTAATTTCATGGAAGCATCAAGGCAGGCATGGTGGAGAAGGAGCTGTGAGTTCTACATTTTCAACTGAAGGCTGCTAGCAGAATCCTGGCTTCCAGACAGCTGGGAGCAGGGTCGTAAAGTCCATACCCACAGTGACACACCTACTTCAACAAGGCCACACCTACTCCAATGAGGCCACATCTCCAAATAGTGCCACTCCCTGGGCAAGCATATACAAACCATCAGAGTAGTACAAGTTTGCATTCCCACCAACAATGAAAGAATGCTTGCTTTGCTAGCCATCCTGGCCAGTTTGTGTGCTCAACTGAGGTTTAATATCAGCCATTCTGATTGGTATAAGGGGGTCTCAGGGCCATTTTGATTTTTATTTCCCTGATGACTAATGATGCAGAACACTTTTTAAGTGCTTCTCTCTCCTTTGAGAATTCTCTTTTGAAAACATTATGTTTAGCTCTGTTCCCCATTTTTAATTGGGTTATTTTGTTTTTATGGAGTCTAAATTCATAAGTTCTTTATATATTTTGGATATTAGCCCTCTATTGGATGTAGGGTTTGTAAAGATCTTTTCCCAATCTGTAGGCTACCATTTTGTGCTATTGATAATATCCTTTGCCTTACAGAAGATTTTCAGTTTTGAGAGGTCCCATTTATCATCAATTGTTGATCTTAGAGTCTGAACCATTGATATTCTGTTCAGGATATTTTCTCCTGTGCCAAAGCATTCAATGCTATTTCTTTCTTTCTCTTCTATTAGCTTCAGTGTATCTGATTTTAAGTTGAGGTCCTTATCTACTTGGACTTGAGGTTTGTGCTAATAAACACAGATCAATTTGCATGTAGACTACCAGTTAGACCAGCAGCATTTGTTGAAGATGCTTTCTTCTTTTCACTGTATGGTTTTGCATCTTTGTCAAAAATCATTGTCTGTAGTATGGGTTTATTTCTAGAACTTTGATTCAATTCTATTGATCAACTGGTCTGTCTCTGTACAAGAATCAGTGTGGTTTTTATCACTATTTCTCTACAGTACAGCTTGAGTTCAGAAATGGTGATACTCCCAGAAGTTCTTTTATTGTTCAGAACTGTTATCACTATCTTGAGTTTTTTGTTTTTCACTATGAAGTAGAGAATTACTCTTTCAAGGTCTATAAAAATTGTGTTGGAATTTTGATGGGTATTTCATGGAATCTGTGTATTGCTTTTGGTAAGATGGCCATTTACACTATGTTAATCCTACCAATCCAGGACCAGGGGAGATCTTTCCATCTTCTGATGTCTTCTATG
Organism: Rhynchomys soricoides; assembly: GCA_019843965.1. Taxonomy (NCBI): domain Eukaryota; kingdom Metazoa; phylum Chordata; class Mammalia; order Rodentia; family Muridae; genus Rhynchomys; species Rhynchomys soricoides. The sequence continues at coordinate 35,996 of JADRCH010006894.1, forward strand.
ATTTCCCTCTTTATACACTTCTCATAAAGGTCTTTGACTTGCTTGGCTGGAATTACACCAAGACATGTTATATTATTCATAGTCTCTAAAATTTAATAAAATACAAGTTATCATATGTATAGGTTTTTAATGGGATTGTTGGGAAGAGAGCAAAGTGGAAGCAAAAAATAGAGATGGAATGAGCCAAGTGGAATGTAGAAAAGAGGGAAAGGTAAGAAGAGTACAAATGGGTGAATATTTTTCAAAATGTGTGCTATATTTGAAAGGAATTGAAATACAATTCAAACATCTATTATATTGCAGCAAAAAATTGTATGAAATGATACCAAAAAAAAAAAGAGTGGAGGAAAACAGAGCTGAGGTGTTTACAGTCCCCTGACCTCCACTGTATGGCTCTGGCTCACACTGCCATCTTGAGGCCACTTGCAGGACCCCAAGAGCATCTTGCTTCACCTTAGAGGTTTACAGGTGTCTTAAAAACAACCATCATGGAACCTTTCTCCACTAATTTTATGCCAGTCAGATCCTCATAGGATACAGCCAGCATAAGTGAGCTGTCCAATGCCCCTTGACCTGAATTATCTGGCTCACAGTTCTTGCTGCCTTCCCAAGGAGTCCTGTTGGTATCAGAATCATCAATTAACATCAAGAACCACCATATGCCTAAAGGCCAGCATAAGGACACAGTCAACAAGAGCCAGGGCAATGTAGCACCACCAGAGACCAGGTATCCTGCTACAGCAATCCCTGAATATCCTATCACAGCAAAAGCCAAGACAATGACCTTAAATAAAATCTTATAAAGATGGTAGATTCATTTAAAGAAGAAATGAATAAATAATTCCCTTAAATGAATACAGGAAACTACAACAAAAACAGTGAAGGAAATTAATAAAACTGTTCAAGACTTGAACACAGAAACAAAAGCAATAAAAAAAAAAAAACAAACAAACAGAAACTGAGGCAATCCTGGAGATGGAAAACCTAGAACAGAGAACAGGAACTACAGATGCAAGCTTCACCAACTAAGTACAAGAAATGGAAAAGAGAGTCTCAGACATAGGAGATGCAGTAAAAGAGTTTAATACATAGGTAATAAAATTGCTTAATCTAAAAATTTAATGACACAAAACACTCAGGAAATTTGGGACATCATGAAAAGACCAAACCTAAGAATAATAGGAATAGAAGAAGGAGAAGACACCCAACTCAAAGGCCCAGAAAATATCTTCAACCAACTTGTAGAAGGAAATTTCCCTAACCTAAAGCAAGAGAAACCTGGCTGATCCCGTGCCACAACATTGCATACCCACATACTACTGGGAGAGAGCTGGTTTCCTGTAGGGCTGTGAAAGGTAGCCTGGTTCCTGGTTGAGCTAAGGTTGGAAAAGCTGATGACCTTGAGATATGGCAGGCATTTTGGCTGGTTCCCAGACACTAGGCTCCTGGCATGTGGCCGCAGCCCTACATAGATTTGTACCCATCAGGTCATACAACCTCAAGACAGATCTCCATTTTAATGATGTACCTAAATGCCTGAAAGGCTTAGCCAATTATGCTTTTCTTCCCAGACACTCCTCCCTGCAAAAGGTATTTAACCTCAAGCCAGCCCCTGAGAAGGGGGTTATGGTTTTTACTCATCCACTTTCCACAATGAGAATGAATGTTTTAAAACCATGGACTTCTTCTTTTCATTAGGATTCACCATGGGGAGCAATGGAACAGGACTTCCCCTAAAGAGCTGGCTGCCTAGTATCCCATGGAAGGCCTCTCTGTGGCTCCAACCATGGCGACCAAGTGCAAGCCAAGCTAGCCACCTACAGACTAAGGACTCTAAACCCAAAGGACCGAACCAGAGCTTCCCCTCTTTTCCCCCTCAGCCTCAGGCCCAATCCAGCCCTTGGGACCCCACTCCATTCTCAACTCTTCCACGGCTCCCAAGAGCCTGAGAAACAGATAGGTCCAGCATAATTGCAGGCCTGGGGTCTTTGAGCCAGCTTTGGCTCACACCATCAGACTGGGCTTCCCCACACCCAGAACAGTGTGCAGCTTCCCCATAGCCCAACACCCACGTGGCGCCAGCCTAATGTAAGCACAGCCAAACCTCAAGTATTCTACTTCCCCAAGCAGCCCGAGCCCTGTGGTGGACTGGACTCAAGACCCTACTTAACCCTATAGTCTCCCAGAAGTGTGGGCAAGCCTGTGAGCACAGGTAAGACAAATATGTTATATGTACATATAACATATAAGCATATATGTGAATATGCATATGCACATATATACAAATACATTTAAAGATTCTAGTTTAATGTGTAAGGGTAAAATCTCTAGTAAGACACAAACTCATTTTTCTTTATACATATAAATATATGTGTGTAAATGCATATATACTCATATACATATACACATATATAAAATATATACATATATATGGAAGAAATATATATAGTTATGTGAAAAAACTCTAAATGGAATACCCAAATAGCAAAATTCAAAACCTTTTCTAGACATTTTTCACCATTATGCAAAATCTCCAGTGTAAGAAAAGGGTAACATCTAAATGAGTGGTTGGTTCATGTGGTCCCCATTGCAACCTACAAACAACACTCTGACTGTTAGTTCTTCTCCACAAACTCATGGTAAACCCCTATTGCTGAAGATACTTCTTTTAATGACAGACTGAATATCACCCATGCTTCTATATATGTGTATACACACACACACATACACATACATACACACACACACACACACACACACACACACACACACATACACATACACACACACACACCTGTAATCTTGGTCTTCTGGTACTGTCATAAGGTAGCAGTGCTATATGTCCCCTATATTCCACACAGATATCAGACATTCACCACTGGATTTTGTAAACTGCTTCAGAAAGCATGGATTTCATGTCTAATACTCTTCCCTCAAATAAAAGTGATATTTGTGTCACTTGGCTCACTCCAGGGGCTTCCTACCTTTGCCTACCTCTTTCCACCTTACCCACCAGGAGATTTGCATATTCTCAGGGCCTGCTCTTCTCTGACCTTTCTCCCAAAAGATTAGTAATATTATTAACACCACCAAATTTATAACCACCTTCATTTTGATGATTAAAATAACTCAAAACAATTAAAATATTTTTATTTATTTATTTATATGTTTTGAGGTAGGGTTTTTCTCTAGTTCCATGCCTATTTCCTACATTTGAGATCAAAGGCCTGAATTTCTTTATTCTTCCATGTATACTTAAAAACTCTGAAAGCAATTTCCACTGTTTCTACCCTCCATCCTTAAATTAATACAATATACCTTTATTCCCCCCTTCAAAGGAGATTAGTATCTATGGATATATAATTTTTATCCCCTTTCACTTTATAAAACTTGGATTAACATCCTTCCTTATGTATTTAACTTCAATTAAATTCCCTTCTGTTTCTGTATGAGACTCTTTTCAGGGGATTTATGAATGAATGCCACAGTAAGCTATCCCAGAACTCCCAAGCACTCAATGAATCCAGTTGCTTGTGAAGGCTTGACTTCTAAAATTATCATCAACTTTTCCATTCCCATCTTATTCATGCTTGCTCTCTGTGGCATACCCTCTCCCAGCAGGATGATAGAAAATAAAATGAAAAGTAGCCCTGCTGGTTTGGAACACAACAAAATTTGGGGAGAAGCATATCTTTTTCAGAAGCAGCTACTTAAGAACATGCCTGAGAAAACTGATTTGAACATACAAAACCAGGGAGGAACATTTTACCCATGCATAGGGCCAGATATTTTATAAGGGACACAAGGTCTAAAATGAACATGGCTTGGGCTCATCCATGTGTGAAAGATATATAATCTGTAGAGGCCAACATTGAACTGAGACTGCCGGATTTAGAAAGTCTATCAGTAAGTTTGAGGTTTATACAAAGTTAAATGAGAATTTGTGGGACCATGATCACAATAAATTCATGTTTTCATTGAATGTATTTCAGTCAATGTTGTGTTGACATACAAAGAGGAAAAATTTGTAGGCTGTTATTATTTGTGATCCAGATGAACTGTTAAGTTATTTTCCCTGTCCTCATCTAAAATTATAGAATATTTAGTGTAATGCCTGGTACAGGAGACCTGGTCAAGAGACCATGACTATGGAAGTCATAGGGCTCTAAGAGAAAGCCTACTATTGCTGTTATTCATAATGATAGGACATCAAACTGCTTTATAATCCTTTTATTTAACCACACAAATTAGTGCTATGCCTAGCATTCATTTTAGAAACCTATTTGGCTGTAGATAGTGGTTAAAGCAGGGGCTCATAACTGGCCAAAATATTGAGACTAAGTGACTCTATTGTCTAGTCTCTGTGTGATCAGTCAATTGGGCTAGCCCTCTACAAGTTGATTTGCATGCATTTTTTAAGAAATCAGTAACTGAGAGAGTATGTGAACCATATGGTCTATTTGCTTTTTGAAGGCATACATTTCTCAGGTGATAAGAGGTTTCCCTGGTCAGATCTGATTTTTTTTATCAGTTTTGTTGGTAAACATATTTATTTTTTATTCTGTGTATATACGTAAGCATGACCACTTCCCTGTCTTAAAACTGTTGCAGGTTTCCATTCTAATGACAAGATATCCTTACAGTGTATTAGTTGGCTTAGTTCCTCAGGTATTTCCCCCAACAATATAATGTCTCTGAGCTGTTATTGTTCCTTTTTCGCCAACATTTGGAAAATTAATAAGCATCTCTTTTAAGGTATGATTGGCTCTTTCTATAACTGCTTATTGTGTGGGATTATGTGGTTACACCAGCAACATGCTTTATATTAAAATATGCAAATAATTGTTTCACCTTATCGGATACTTATGTGGGAACATTGTCAATTTTAATTTGTGCTGGTATCCCCATAATTGCTATTATTTCCAATAAATGTATAACCACACAATCAGCAGTTAAAGAACTTAAAGCAGTTGCCCATTGAAACCCTAAGAATGTGTCGATGGTATAGTATATATACATTTGTTTTTGAAATTCTGCAAAATGGAATGGGATGAGGAACTGTGAAAGGGCAGACAGTCTGGAGGGTAACAACTGAACTGTAAAAAATAAGATAAAAAAATCCATGTTCCTGTTTCACAAAAAATGATACTTTGTCTCAAAAATGAATAACAAGAAAAAATAAAATTTTAATTAGTATTTAATTAATACATGTTTAAGGTTGGTTCACGTATTGTTTTTATTGAAGTACAAATTGTTTCCCTTAAACAATCTCAAACATTTTAATTATTATAAAATAGAAAACAAACTCAATTCTCATGATACAATATCATGATTTCCATTAGTGTAGTGTAATGTAGAATGAGGTATCACAATCTCCACATTTGGAAAGTAGATGAGAAAACAGCAGAGACAGGTGAAATAGGAATAGAAAGTGTTGGTCAGATATATTGGTTAAAAGTTAAACTTCATGCTTTCTCTGATATTTGCATCTTTTATTTTATAGACTAATAAAACTTTGTGTGTATGCATGTGTATGTGTGTATGAATGTGAGTGAGCATGTGCATATGTCACATGAACATAGGAGAAAGACTAAGGGATGAAAGGACATTAGTTGGAGGAAAAGGATGTGTCAGAAAGGAAAAACAAGGAGGATGAAGATTGTCAAAATGTATGATATAATTTTTATAAGTTTTTATGGAAATAACATACATATGCAAATAAATAAAGTTATCCTAAAAGAGAACGGGAGAGAAATTACCAGGGTTCAAGAGTAAGGAATACTTCTCAGAGCTGAGAAAAGCAAAAGCCGAGTTCTCTTCTGTATCCTCCAGTGGGAATACAGGCTGCCAGGCTCTTGATTTTGCCCAAGGAGATTCATGTTGGAATTTAGTACTACAGAATATAAAATAATAAATTTATCATATTCAATATACAGAATTTGGGCATAAGAAATTAAAAAAAAATAAAAACAAATATCTTTATTTCCGTTTTGCCATAAAGACCTTCCAATTCAAAGGATCAAAAAGGCCATCTGCTCAGAAATTTACAATCAAACTTTGAATCAGTTAGTCAGGCATAGCACCTATCAGGCAGGGGAAGAATGCAGGTCGAGGGCTGTGTGGTACAGGCAGATGGTAAGACTCTCAAGGAGGTTTGTATAGGAGGCTGAAGCACTGTGTGGAATGTAGTAATACTTTTGGCAGTAATAAACAGCCAAGTCTTCAGCCTTCACAAAGCTTCTGATGAGAGTAAAATCTACCCTAGATCCACTGCCTATGAAGTGATCAGGTATACCAGTGTATTCGTTGGGTGCCCAATAAATTAGCAGTTTAGAAGACTGCTCTGGCTTCTTTGATAAAGGCTACATAACTACCTACATTTTGACTGACCTTGCAGCTCATTGTGACCCTGTCTCCTACTGATGTGGACATGGATTTGGGAGACTGGATCATCACAATATATCCATCAATACTGCAATCAGAAATAGATAATGAGTATACACTTATATACACAAAGACTTCATGATACAAATGTTAGAATCAAAAATGTCTTCTCTAATGGAATTGTCTGCATTCTATTGGCTTCCTATAGGAAATAACTATTTCTCTACAAATGAATTATTTTTAAGATACTATAATACTTTTAAATGTCTCACCAGACGAGACCAGTATAAATAAGAAGGCCTGAGTCTCTCATTCCATCTTGATGTCCATGCTGGTCTGATGCATTTCAGATCTCACTGCAAAGGCCTGGTTTACAGATCTTTGGCAGCTGGGCTGGCCAGCTCTACGGACCTATGCAAAGTAGTCATCAAATAAGGAAATAAATTCCCTGCACAAAGGGCTGTGAGAGTATCCAGGTTAAATCAAGAGCCAAAAATACCATCAAAGACAATAAACAATCACTAGGAAAGAAGTCAACACAGAAGCTCAAGAAGGAACTTAGACCTCTAGATTCTTCATGACAGGCTTCCATTAAACTCAAAGAAATTTATGCCAAGTGAGGTTTTTTAAAAATAATACATGAAATATTTTTATTCTATTGTGAGGATACATTAAATATGTTAGTCAATAACTGAAAGAAACAGAGACATGGAAAAAAAGAAAGAAACAAAGAAAGAAAGAAAGAAAGAAAGAAAGAAAGAAAGAAAGAAAGAAAAAAAGAGGAAAGGATGGCAAGAAGGTAGAGGATGGAAAAGAGTAGAGGAAATTTGGGATTGAGAAGGGAAGGGAAAATGCAGAGAGGAGAAAATGAATGGAGGATATAAAAAAGAGAAATATTTTTAAAAGAAAGGAAGGGAGGAAGGAAGGAAGAAAGAAAGAAAGTATTTGTGGGCAGGCAGTCATCTCAGTGGTTAAGATCATGTGCTTCTCTTGTAAAACACTCAGGTTTGACTCATTTCAAGAATTCATATGATGATTCTTAATGATCTATAATTTTAGGTAAGCACACACGCACACACATACATACATACAGTTTGAGATGTGAGCCCTGATCTTCTGCTCCAGTTACCAACTCTTCTATCTGATGCCTTCTTTCTGCTTTCAAAGAGTCTAACTCTCTGAAAGGGCAACAGAACCCTTTTATATATATATATATATATATATATAATATATATATTATATTATATATATATATAAATATAAATATAAATATATATATATATATATATATATAAAACTTCATAGTATTTATCACAACAATAGAAAAGTAACTAAAAAAAAGGGATAATCTATCAGGGGATATTATACCCGTAGCAAGATACACAGAAAACATAAACAATTGTATGTGTTCTATAATACTGTCATGTCTTAATGTATCCATGGACCCCAAAAGTAGTTGATCAGATTGTTTTTAAGAAATACATATACAGCATTAATTAGCATATTGTATATGTGGGACCCTGGATTTATAAATATTAAATTTACTAATGAATAAGAGATGGAGGCCTGAAAGTTAGAGTCTATCAACAGGCTGGAGTAGCCATTCTAATATCAGATAAAATCGACTTTCGCCCAAAAGTCATCAAAAAATATAAGGAAGGACACTTCATGCTCATCAAAGGAAAAATCTACTAAGAACTCTCAATTCTGAATATCTATGCTCGAAATGCAAAGGCACCCACATTCATAAAACAAACTTTACTAAAGCTCAAAACACACTGCACCTCACACAATAGTACTGGGAGACTTCAGCACTCCATTCTCATCAACGAACAGATCTTGGAAACACAAACTAAACAAAGACAGAGGAAAATTAACAGAAGTTATGGAACAAATAGATTTAACAGATATCTATAAACCTGTTCATCCTAAGCCAAAAGAATGCACCTTCTTCTCACCTTCTCATGGTACTGAGAAATTGGTGATATAATTACTCACAAAACAAACCTCAACAGATATAAGAAGATTGAAATAATCCCATGCCACCTATCAGGTCACTACAGTTAAGGCTGGTCTTCAATGGCAACAACAACAACAGAAAGCCCATAGACACATGGAAGCTGAACAATGCTCTACTCAATGATAACTTGGTCAAGGAAGAAATAAAGAAATTAAAGATTTCCTAGAATTTAATGAAAAATAATGTACAAAATACACAAACTTATGGGACACAATGAAAGCAGTGCTGAGAGGAAAACTCATAGCTCTGAGTGCCTCCAAAAAGAAACTGGAGAGGGCATACACTACCAGCTTAACAGCACATCTGAAAGCTCTAGAACAAAAAGAAGCTAATACACTCAAGAGGAGTAGAAGGCAGGAAATAATCAAATTAAGGGATGAAAGCAAAATGGAGGGATAAAAGAGAACAATTAAAAGAATCAACAAAACCAAAGGCTGGTTCTTTGAGAAAATCAACACGATAGATAAACCCTTAGCCAAACTAACCAGAGGGCACAGAGACAGTATCCAAATTAACCAAATTATAAATGAAAAGGGAGATATAACAACAGATTCTGAAGAAATTCAAAAAAAAATCATTAGATCCTACTACAAAAGCCTATACAAAACAAAATTGGAAAATCTGAATGAAATGGACAATGTTCTAGACAGATACCAAATACCAAAATTAAGTCAGAATCAGATAAACCATCTAAACAGTCGTATAATGCCTAGAGAAGTAGAAGCAGTCATTAAAAGTCTCCAAACCAAAATAGCCCAGGACCAGATGGGTTCAGTGAAGAATCATATGTAAGAAGATATAATACCAACACTCTTCAATCTATTCCAGAAAATGGAAACAAGCGGAACACTACCTAATTCATTGAATGAGGCTACAGTTACAGTGATACCAAAACATCATAAAGACCCAACAAGAAAAGAAAACTTCAGACCAATTTCCTCTATGAATATCAATGCAATAATACTCAATAAAATTCTTGCAAACTGAATTCAAGAACACAACAAAATGATCGCGGTCAACTAGGCTTCATCTCAGGTATGCAGGGATAGATCACTACCTGGAAATCCATCAATGTAATCCACTATGTAAACAAACTCAAAGAAGAAAACAAAATGGTCATTTCATTAGATGCTGAAATAGTATTTGACAAAATTCAACATCCCTTCATGCTAAAGGTCTTGGAAAGATCAGGAATTCAAGGCCCATCACTAAACATGGTAAAAACAATATACACCAAACCAGTAGCCAACATCAAACTAAGTGGAGAGAAACTTGAAGCAATCCCACAAAAATCAGGGACTAAGCAAGGCTGCCTTCTCTCTGTATATGGATTCAATATAGTTGTTGAAGTTCTAGCTAGAGCAATTAGACAACAAAAGAAGGTCAAAGGGATACAATTGGAAAGGAAGAAATCAAAATATCACTATTTGCAGATGATATGATCGTATACTTAAGTGACCCAAAAAACTCCACCAGTAATCTGCCACAGCTGATAAACAACTTCAGCAAAGTGGCCGGACATAACATTAACTCAAACAAATCAGTAGCCTTCCCATACTCAAGGATAAACAGGCTGAGAAAGAAATTAGGGAAATGACACCCTTCACAATTGTCACAAAGAATATAAACTATCTTGGTGTGACTCTAACCAAACAAGTGAAAGATCTGTATGGCAAGAAGATCAAGTCTCTGAAGAAAGAAATTGAAGAAGACCTCAGAATATGGACAGATCTCCCATGCTCATGGATTGGCAGGATTAACATAGTTAAAATGGCCATCCTGCCGAAAGCAATATACAGATTCAATGCTATACCCATCAAAATCCCAACTCAATTCTTCATAGACCTAGAAAGAGCAATTCTCAAATTTATTTGGAATAGAAAAAAACCTAGGTTAGCCAAAATTATTCTCAAAAGAACTTCTGGGAGAATCAGCAGACGGGTCCACAAGCTGTACTACAGAGCATTAGTGATAAAAACTGCATGGTATTGGTACAGTGACAGTCAAGTAGATCAATGATATAGAACTGAAGATCTAGAAATGAACCCACACACTTACAGTCACTTGGTCTTTGACAAAGGAGCCAAAACCATCCAGTAGAAAAAAGAGAGCATTTTCAACGTATGGTGCTGGTTCAACTGGTGGTTTACATGTAGAAGAATGCAAATTGATCCATTCCTATCTCCCTGTACAATGCTCAAGTCCAACTGGATCAAGGACCTCCACATAAAACCAGATACACTGAATTTAATAGAAGAGGAAGTGGGGATAATCCTCGAACACATGGGCACAGGGGAAATGTTACTGAAAAGAACACCAATGGCTTATGCTCTAAGACCAAGAATTGACAGATGGGACTTCACAAAATTGCAAAGCCTTGTAAAGCAAAGGACACTGTTAAAAGGACAAAACGGCAACCAACAGATTGGGAAAATATCTTTACCTATCCTATGTCTGATAGAGAACGAATATCCAATATATACAAAGAACTCAAGAAGATAGACTCCAGAGAACCAAATAACCCTATCTAATATGGGGAAAAGAGCTAAACAGAGAGTTCTCAACTGAGGAAACTTTTAGGGCTGAGAAGCACCTAAAGCAATGTTCAACATCCTTAGTCATCAGGGAAATAGAAATCAAAACAACCCTGAGATTCCACCTCCCACCAGTAAGAATGGCTAAGATCAAAAACGAAGGTGACAGCAAATGTTGGTGAGGATGTGGAGAAAGAGGAACACTCCTTCATTGCTGATCGGATTGCAAGCTAGTACAACCAGTCAGGAAATCAGTTTGGCAGACCCTCAGATAAATGGACACAATACTACCTGAGGACCCAGCTATACCTTACCTGGACATATACCCAGAAGATGCTCCAACATGTAATAAAGACACATGCTCCACTATGTTCATAGCAGCCATATTTTATAATAGCCTGAAGCTGGAAACAACCCAAATGTCCCTCAACAGAGGAATGGATACAGAAAATGTGGTATATTTACACAATGGAATACTACTCAGCTATTAAAAACAATGACTTCATGAAATTCTTAGGCAAATGGATGGAACTTGATAATAGCATCCTGAGTGAGGTAACTCAGTCACAAAACAACAAGCATGGTATGTACTTACTGATAAGTGGATATTAGCGGAAAAGTTCGAAATACCCAAGATTCAATTCAGAGCAACATTTGGACTGAGCATGAGTTCCCAGATGGAGGAGTTGGAGAAGGGACTGAAGGAGCTGAGAGAGTTTGCAGCCCCATGGAGGGAGCAACAGTGTCAACTGGCCTGACTCCCCGGTGCTCCTGGAGACTGGACCACCAACCAAAGAATATACATGGAGGGACCCATGGAGCTGGACACATATGTGGCAGAGGAGGGCCTTGTTGGCCATCATTGGGAGGAGAGGCCCTTGAAACTGAGGGTGTTAGATATCCTAGTGTAGGGGAGTGCCATAGAGGGAAGACAGGCTTAGGTGGGTGGGTAAGGGAGTGCCCTCATAGAGACAGGGGGAGGGGGATCGCATAGGGGGTTTCCAAACGGGAGACCTGGAAAAGGAAAAACATTTGAAATGTAAATAAAGTATCAAAAAAATAAAAAAATAAAGTAAAAACGATGTAGTAGTCATGCATAACTAGCAGCCTTAATTCTCTTCTCCATTAGTGTTTCGCAAAAGCAAAATATTTATCTCTCACTTCTAGATTTGGGATGTATTTGTGTGCAGCTAGGTGGATGTGATTATGTGTTCATTGTGAACACATAAGTATACCAGTGGCTGCTGGCATCTCAGAGTGAGAATATATCACATAGGCAAATTATCATGAAGAATCCAGCTTGTTCAAACACACTTCCATTTTGCTCTTGAATGTTTGTTTAAATTTTATGGACATTAAGGTGACATTAAGTTTTTTTTTTTTTTTCATATGTGAATGTATTACTCTGTCCACGATTTTACCTCATGTCATAACTCCAGATAACCATATCACAGAGCAAAAGCAAAACATTATCAAGAGAGTAAGTTCTTTGACAACACAATAACCCCATTGCAATAGGCCTTTAGAAATCATATGCAGCTGAAGCACAAGATAAAAGACTTCAAAATACCAATTTTGATTATGTTCAAGTATCTTGAAGAGGATCTGAATAAATGCCTTAATGAAGACTGGGAGAACAAAAACACCAATTCAAGTAAAATAATGAAAACAATTCTACATATAAAAATAAAAATGGACTCGTACACACAAACAAGGAAAATTGCCAGGCTTGTTGTCACACACCTGTAATTCCAGCACTCAAGAGGCTGAGGTAGAGTCAGGCAGATCTCTTTGAGTTTCAGGCCATTTCTGTCTACCAAGTGAGTACCAGTACAACCAGGGATATTACAAAGAGGAACCCAGCCTTGAAAATATTTTTTGTAAAAAGCAACACAAAATAAAACAAGCCCAATTCTAGTATGAGAATATTTGTAACCTAAGCCCATGCTGATTAAATTTCTTGAGGTATTGGTCATTCACTATCTGGAAGACATTCTTTTCTCCTGATCATCTAATAAATACGTAAATGAGTGTTTAACTTTTATGGTAAATATGCTAAAAGAGTGACAATTTAAAATTTTGGTCCATGTCAAATGGGTATGCTCTTGACTCTACTGCCTACCACAACTGAGTACCTAGTTCTGCTCTTTAAGTTGATTTCTGGAGACTCATGTAAATTCTATAAGAAATGTAACAATTGAAATATTATTCTGGACTTTAATATATCTAAAATAAGCTTCTCTAGTGTCAGATTCCAAAAGTTAAACTAGACTGGCTCACTAAATCTTGCTGAACCAAGTTCCCTTCTTGCTTCATGCAGATCCCTTTCCTACCAGCATTAGAGCTATCAGAATCTTACTCTTCACATGCTCTTCAAACACACTTGCATTTTTAGTTTTAATTTTAAGCTTCAACATCACATTGAAGTGATGTTTTCCTTTCTAAATTATAAATACACTTCCTATCCTCTTTCTTACTCACAAATCCTGTAAGAGACTTCTTTTTACATATCTAAAATCATAACTTTAAATGGATACAATGGATAAAAGTAGCATAAATTTGCTTCTTGAATTTATCATGCTTTTCTTCCTATAGTGAATGATGTTTCAATGAGAGTATTTATCAAGTGGCAACTTTCTTGACAGAACTCAAGCTGAGGAATGAGAAAATAAGGCTAAGGATTTCTCCATTTGTTTTGTTCTTCAATGTTTTACTTTCAATCAGAAAGATCAAAAGAAAAAATCACATGTTTTAAAAACAGCTATCAAAAATGGGCTGAGATTTAAACTTGGATTGAAATATGTTTCATCTTTCTCAATACCTTCTGCAGAAGTAAAGGATTGATAAAAATCATATATCTGCACCAAGAAACACCTTGGAAATCATAACAGTAGATGACTCGATCCCAGAGGAAAAAAAAATTCAAATTGTACACCCAACAAAATATGTACCTTCCAGGAGCAAGTAACCCCATTACAGTAGACCCTTAACAATACTATTTAGCTTAAGCACAATATAATGACCTAAAAATAGCAATTATGAATATTTCAATGACCTTAGATGATATGAATAAATACCTTAATGAAGACCATGAGAACACAAACACACAGTTGAATGAAATAATAAAAACAGTTCAAGATATGGAAGTAGAAACAGAACTACTAAAGAAAATCTAAACTTAAAAAAAAAAATCAGAACTGAAAATTTTTTAGGATTTAAAACAAAACTGAGTAAACCATTACCACCAATTAATAAGACAAGCAAGAGAGAATTTCAGGGCTTGAAGACAAGGTAGATGAACTGGCTACCTCAGTCAAAGAAGCCAATGTCTAAAAACAGTGAGGAATTCTGAAACCCTATCAAAAGACCAATGCATAATATGGACAGAGGAAAGAAAACAACCAGGTCAAAGGGACAGAAAATATTTTCAATAAAATCATACAGGACTATTTTCCAAATCTAAACAAGAAGATGTCTATCAAGCAATGTACAAGATGCATACAGAATACCAAATAGACTGAGCAAGAAAAGAAATTTCCACAACACATGACTATCAAAACACTAAACAAATAAAGGAAAAAAAAGACTTCAAGAAGTAAAGAAAAAGTCATGTATAGAAGCAGGACCATTAAAATAACACCTAACTACTAGTATGCCATGAGATGTCATGGGCAAGGTGGGGATGCCCCCTCAACCCATCCCTGTCAAACTTATGGCTGTATTTTGATTCTTATTGCTATGTACATAAATGCATAAATATATGAGTAAAACATGATGAGTACTGTAAAAAACAAAACAAAACAAACAACAACAACAACAAAACCACCTGAATTCTCAATAGAGAAGGATGTTCTACAAACTTTGAGGGACCCTTTACTCTGAGGTAGTGTTTGTCTTTAACCTTGAGGTGAGTTTCTTGTATGCAGGAAAATGCTGGGTCCTGTTTACATATCCAGTCTGTTAGTCTATGTCTTTTTATTGGGGAACTGAGTCAGTTGATGTTAAGAGTTTTTAAGGAATAGTGATTGTTGCTTCCTGTTATTTTCGATGTTATTTTTATGTTTGTTTGGCTATCTTCTTTTGGGTTTGTTGAAAGATTACTTTCTTGCTTTTCTAGGGTATAGTTTCCCTCCTTGTGCTGGCATTTTCCATTTATTATCCTTTGTAAGGCTGGGTTTGTGGAAAGATATTGTGTAAATTTGGTTTTGTCATGGAATATCTTGTTTTCACCATCTATGGTAATTGAGAGTTTTGTTGGGAACAGCAGCCTGGGCTGGCAATTGTATTCTCTTAGGGTCTGAATGATATCTCTCCAAGATCTTTTAGCTTTCATAGTCTCTGTTGAGAAGTTTGGTGTAATTCTGATATGTTTGCCTTTATATGTTACTTGACATTTTTCCCTTACTGCATTTTTCTTTTCTTGTTTTGGGCAATTGGTGTTTTGACTATTATGTGATGGGAGGAATTTCTTTTCTGTTCTAATCTACTTGTAGTCCTGTAGGCTTCTTCAATTTTTATGTCCATCTCTTTCTTTAGATTAGGGAAGTTTTCTTCTATGATTTTGTTGAAGATATTTACTGGCCCTTTAAGTTGGAAATCTTCACTCTCTTCTTTACCTATTATCCTTAGGTTTGGTTTTCTCATTATGTCCTGGATTTCCTGGATGTTTGGGTTAGAAGCTTTTTGCATTTTGCATTTTTTAAACTGTTATGTCAATATTTTCTATGGTATCTTCTGCACCTGAGATTCTATCTTCTATATCTTGTATTCTCTTGGTGATGCTTGCATCTATGACTCCTAATCTCTTTCCTAGGGTTTCTTTATTGTTTCTATTTCCATTTTTAGATCCTGGTTGGTATTGTTCTTTTCCTTTGCCTGCTTTTGTTGTTGTTGTTTGTTTGGTTTTTGTTGTTGTTGTTGTTGTTTTCCTGTATTTTCTCTTTAAGGGCTTCTAGCTGTTTACCTGTATTCTCTTGTATTTCTTTAAAGGAGTTATTTATTTCCTTCTAAAGACTTCTATCTTCATTGTGAGAACTGATTTTAAATCTGAGTCTTCCTTTTCTGATATGTTGTGATATCCATGGCTCGCTGTAGTGGGAGAACTGGGTTCTGATGACGCCAAGTTGCCTTGGTTTTGGTTCCTTATATTCTTGCCCTTGCCTTTTGCCATCTGGTTATCTTTGGTCTTAGCCAGTCATGCTTTCTCTGACTGTGACTTCTCCCTCTTGCAATCCTCTGTGACAGGTCTCCATGGAGACCAGCTCTCTCTGAGAGGAATTTGAGTTTGAAGAGCTGTGGTACAGGGTCAGCTCTGGGGCACAAAAACCAGAAGGATCCTGTCCCAAGCTGTTCCTTGGTTCCAGTGTCCTGATGGCTCTTTGCGGGTCACTCCTTATTGAGGAATTTGAGCAGAAGTGGTGGTCTTACAGTGCTCAAAGGTTTGTTGGCACTCCTGGGAGACCAGCTCTCTCCTGGCACTGAGTATGGAGCCCTGTGTCACAGGATCAGTTCCCTGGCCTCAGAAGGAAACCAGAAGGCCACTTCTCAGTCCCTGTGCACTGAGAGTTCTGGACAGGTCACTCTGAGCAGACTTGATGACCTTACCCCTGATCATAGGTTTGTCCACTCTCCTGGGAAGGTAGTTCTTTCCCTGCGCTATTTGGGTATGGATCCGTATGTCACAGAACACAATCATAAACCAGAAGGCTCCTGTCCCAGGCTGTTCCTCTGTCCCAGTGCCCTGCAGATTCTGGGCAGGTCCCACTGGGAAATGGTGCCCATCTTACCTCCACATGGGCATTTCCACACTCCCTGTATGCTAGCCTTCTCTCTGATCTATTTGGTTATGGAGCTCTGTGGCCCAGACTGGGGTCCCCGGCTGGAGGAGGAGACAGGAAGGCAGCTCTTTATATGGATTTTTATTCGCTTTTCATACATGATACAAACTTGTGCCACTCAGCTGCTGAGCAAGCATTTGTAGCTTGTACATTGGCAGAATGGGCCAAAAGCTTATGTTGTGACCCATTTTGAAAATAAAGTACCTTGAAATAATTTGGCATCAGAGAATGTTTGCAAGTATCCTTTAAAGAAGGCACAAACTTCTACATAGGCAGCTATATTACAGCAGTGAGTCTAGCTTAGCATAGCAGAGAGTAGAGGTAGATGATACAAGGCTGTGTCCTCTCTCTCTGTATAGCATCAGTCTGCTTAGCCAATTCCAAGTGTGTGAAAATGGCTGTGAACTTTGGTGCCCAGAGTCTGCTGGTAAGGAATATCATCTGCCTGGTGACCTGTTGGCCTGGCCACTTCCTAGGGAGGGCATCCGAGTACTTTGAACCTTGCTGCAAAATCCCTGATTGTTCCCTCAACCCTTGACTTCACCTACATCACCACCTAGTAACAGTTGGAAGTATCATACAGCATTTGGCAGTCAAATTCCTGTAATAAATTCTACAACAGAAAAGAAGAGAGAGAGAGAGAGAGAGAGAGAGAGAGAGAGAGAGAGAGAGAGAGAGA
>JADRCH010006894.1:53459-146265 GCA_019843965.1 Rhynchomys soricoides
AGAGAGAGAGAGAGAGAGAGAGAGAGAGAGAGAGAGAGAGAGAGAGATGTGGAGAGGAGAGAAAGAATGGAGAAAATGAAAACGGAAAAATATTTTGGGAGTGGAGACTCAACTCAGTAGTTAAAAGCACTTGCTTCTCTTATGAAAGACTCAGGTTTGATTCATTCCAGGCATTCATGTGTTGATTCTCAGCCATTTATAATTCCAGTTAAGTACACACGTGGTACACATATATTCAAACATATATACATACATACACATACATACATACATACATACATACTTACATACATACATACAATTTGAGATGTAAGCCCTGAGCTTCTGCCCAGCTACCAAGTCTTTCACCTACTGCCTTCTTTCTGCTTTCATACAGTCTAACCCTCTGAAAGGCCAAAAGAACCCTTCCTTTTCTTTTAATTGGATATTTTATTTATTTACATTTCAAGTGTTACCACTTTCCCTGTTTCCCCTCTGCAAACCCACACCCCATCCCCCTTTACCCTGTTTCTATGAGGGTGCTCCCCCTCCCACCTACCCACTCTCCTCTCACTGACCTAGCATTACTCTACACTGGAGCATCAGCCTTCACAGGACCAAGGGGCTTCTTTCACATTGATGCCAGATGAGGCCCCTTCAGCTCCTTCAGTTCTTCCTGTAACTACTACATTGGGGTCCTTGTTCTCAGTCCAATGGTTGGCTGTGAGTATCTGCACCTGTATTGGTAAGGATCTGGCAGAACCTCTGAGGAGCCGGCTATATCAGGCTCCTTTCAGCAAGCATTTCTTGCCTTCCACAATAGTGTCTGGGTTTGGTGCCTGCATGTGGGATGTATCCCAGGTGGGGTAGTCTCTGGATGGGCTTTCCTTCAGTCTGTATTCCACTCTTTGTCCCTCTATTTTCTCTAGACAAGAGCAATTCTGAATTAAATTTTGGAGATGGGTGGTTGGCCCCACCCCTCAATTGGAGGGGAGGGGACATGCCTAACCTCTAGATATGGTCTCAACAGGTTCTCCCTCCCCTTTCTGGGGTATTTCAGCTAGTGTCATCCAGGTAGGGTCCTGCTTTCCTGGCACCAGGAACTTTCTGATTGGTACCCTCAGTTCCCCATCCCCCAATTGCTACACTCCTCTGTCCAATTTCCTGACCCTCTGTACATCTCCATCACCTCCCATACCTAATTCTTCCCCTCTTTTTCCCCTACTCCTTTTCTTGCCTCCTGAGTCCCTCCCACCGTCTACTTCCCTTGATTATTTTGTTCCCCCTCCTAAGTAGGAACTAAGCATCCACACTTCAATATTCCTTCCTCTTGAGTTTCATGTGGTCCTTGGGTTATATTGGGGGTATTCTACTCTCATTGCCTAATATCCACTTACCAGTGAGTACATACCCTGTTTGTTCTTTTGTGACTGAGTTACCTCACTCAGGATGATATTTTCAAGTTCCATCCATTTGCCTGAGAATTTCATGAAGTAAGTTGTAGAAGTTCTCTGGTAAAGTTTCTGGGATCACTTTAATATACTATCCTATCATTGGCAAATAGTGATATTTTGATTTCTTGCTTTCTAATTTGTATCCCTTTTACCTCCTTTTGTTGTCTAATTGCTCTAGCTAGAACTTCAAGTACTATATTGAACAGATAGAGAGAGAGAGGACAGCCTTGTCTAGTCTCTGATTTTAGTGGGGTAGCTTTGAATTTCTCTCCATTTAGTTTGATTTTGGCTACTGGTTTGCTGTATATTGCTTTAACTATATTTAGGTACGGGCCATGAATTGCTGTTCTTTCCAAGACTTTTAACATGAAGGGATGTTGAATTTTTTTTAAATGCTTTTCAGCATCTACTGAAATGATCATGTGGTCTTTTTCTTTGAGATTGTTTAATTAGTAGATTACATTGCTGGATTTTCATATATTGAAACAACCCTGCATCCCTGGGATGAAGTCTACTTGATCTTCTTGAATGATCATTGTGATGCGGTCTTGGAATCGGTTTGTGAGAATTTTTTTGAGTATTTTCGCATTGATATTCATAAGGGAAATTTGTCTAAAATTCTGCTTGTTGGGTCTTTGTGTTGTTTTGGTAGCAGCATAACTGTGACTTCATTAAATGAATTGGATAGTGTTCTTTATGTTTCTTTTTTGTGGAATAATTTGAAGAGTTGGTATTAAAGCTTCTTTGAAGGTCTGATATTAAAATTCTGCTCTAAACCCATCTGGTCCTGGGCTTGTTTTCTGTTGGGACATTTTTAATGACTGCTTCTACTTCTTTAGGGGTTATGGATTGTTTAGATGGTTTATCTGATCCTGATTTATCTTTGGTACCTGGTATATTTCTATAAAATTTTCCATTTCATTTAGATTTTCCTATTTTGTTGAGTATAAGCTTTTGTAGTAGTATCTGATTTTTTTTTTTAAATTCCTCATATGCTGTTGTTATATCTCTGTTTTCATTTCTGATTTTGTTAATTTGGATACTGTCTCTGTGCCCTCTGTTTACTCTGGCTATGGTTTTATCTCTTGTTTTTCATATGTTATTTACATTTCAAATCTTTCCCCATTTCCAGTTCTTCCCTTTGGAACCTGCCCATTCCCTCCTAAGTCCCCTGCCAGTGGTGGTAATCCCCCAACCACCCACCCACCCATTCTCATCTTCCCTCCTTGGCATTCTTCTATACTGGGGGATCTAACACCCTCAAGCCCAAGGGCTTCTGCTACCCTTGATGTCTAACACGACTGTCCTATGCCCCATATGTGGCCAGCACCATGGGTCCTTTCATGTGTATTGTTTGGTTGGTGATCCAGTATCCGGGAGCATTGAGGTGACAGGCCAGTTGCCACTGTTGCTCCTTCCCTGGGGTTGCAAAATCCCTCAGCTCCTTCAGTCCCTTTTCCAAGTCCTCCATCTGGGACCTCACACTCAGCCCTACAGTTGCTGTGAAATGACTCTTGGGTATTTCAAATGTTGGGGCTGATAACCACTTATTAGTGAGTATATACCATGTTCAATCCTTTGGGACTGAGTTACTTTGCTCAGAATGATATTTTCAAGTTCAATCCATTTGCCTGAGAATTTCATGAAGTCATTGTTTTAATAGCAGAGTATTATTTCATTGTGTAAATGTACCACATTTTTTGTATCCATTCCCCTGTTGAGGGACATCTGGGCTGTTTCCAGGTATTACAAATATGGCTGCTATGAACATAGTGGATCATGTGTATTTATTACATGTTGGAGCATCTTCTGGGTATAAGCCCAGGAATGTTATAGCTGGGTCTTCAGGTATTATTATGCTCATTTTTCTGTGGTTCCTCCAAACTGATTTTCAAAGAGGTTGTATCAGCTTGCATTCACACCAGCAATGGAGGAGTGTTCCTCTTTCTCCAGATCCTAGCCAACATCTATTGTCACCTGAGTAACAGATCTTAGCTATTCTGACTGGTGTGAGGTAAAATCTCAGGGTTGTTTTGATTTGCATTTCCCTAATGACTAAGGATGTGGAACATTTCTATAGGTGCTTCTCTGCCATTAGAGTTTCCTCAGTTCAGAATTCTCTGTTTAGCTCTCTTTCCCATTTTTTGATAGGGTTATTTGGATCTCTGGAGTCTAGCTTCTTGAGTTCTTTGCATACCTTGGATATTAGCCCTCTATCAGATGTAGGATTGGTAAAGATATTTTCTCAATCTATAGTTTGCTGTTTCATCCTATTTAATGTGTCCTTTGCCCTACAGAAGCTTTGTAATTTTATGAGGTCCCATCTGTTGATTCTTGGACTTAGAGCACAAGGCATTGGTGGTCAGTTCAGGAGCTTTTCCCCTGTACCCATGTGTTCGAAACTTTTCCCCGCTTTCTCTTACATTCAGTGTATATTGTGTTAGGTGGAGGTCCTTGATCCACTTGGACTTGAGCTTTGTACAGGGAGATAGGAATGGATCTATTCGCAATCTTCTACATGTAGACAGCCAGTTGAACCAGCAGCATTTATTGAAGATACTGTCTTTTTTCCACTGGATCATTTTAGCTCCTTTGTCAAAGATCAAGTGACCATAAGTGTGTGGATTCATTTCTGGGTCTTCAATTCTATTCCATTGATCTACCTGCCTGTCACTGTAAGAATACCATGCAGTTTTTATCACTACTCCTCTGTAGTACACCTTGAGATCAGGGAGGCTGATTCCCCCAGAATTCGTTTTATTATTGAGAATAGTTTTTGCTATTCTGGGTTTTTTGTTATTCCGTATGAAATTGAGAATTGCTCTTTCTAAGTCTATGAAGAATAGAATTGGAATTTTGATGGGGATTGCATTGAATCTGTAGATTGCTTTGCCAGGATGGGCATTTTAACTATATTAATCCTTCAAATCCATGAGCATGGGAGGTCTTTCCATCATTGATGTTGTCTTTGATTTATTTCTTCAGAAACTCTAAGTTCTTGTAATATAGATCTTTCATTTGCTTGCTTAAAGTTACACCAAGATATTTTTTATTGTTTGTGACAATTGTGAAGGGTGTCATTTTCCTAAATTCTTTCTCAGTCTGTTTATCCTTCTAGTTTAGGAAGGCTACTGATTTGTTTGAGTTAATTTTGTATCCAGCCACTTTGCTGAAGGTGTTTTTCAGCTTTAGCAGATCTCAGGTGGAATTTTTCAGGTCACTTAAGTATACCATCATATCATCTGCCAATAGTTATATTTTGATTTCTTCCTTTCCAATTTGTATTCCTTTGACTTCCTTTTGTTTTCAAATTGCTCTAGCTAGAACTTCAAGTACTATATTGAGTAGATAGGGAGAGAGAGGGAAGCCTTGCCTAGTCCCTGATTTTAGTGGGATTGCTTCGAGTTTCTTTTCATTTAGTTTGATGTTGGCCACTGGTTTGCTGTATATTGCTTTTACTATGTTTAGGTATGCTCCTTGAATTTCTGATCTTGAATTTTATCATGAGGGGATGTTGAATTTTGTCAAATGTATTTTCAGCATTTAACGAAATGATCATGTGGTATTTTTCTTTGAGTTTGTTTATTTAGTGGATTACATTGATGGATTTCTGGGTATTGAACCATCCCTGCATACCTGGGATGAAGCCTACTTGATCATAATGAATGATCCTTTTGATGTGTTCTTGGTTTCGGTTTGCGAGAATTTTATCGAGTAATTTTGCACTGATATTCAGAAGGGAAATTTGTCTGAAGTTTTCTTTTATTGTTGGGTCTTCGTGGGGTTTTGGTATCTGTGTAAGTATGGCCTCATAGAATGAATTGGGTAGTGTTCCTTCTGTTTCTATTTTGTGGAATAGATTGACAAATATTGGTATTACGTCTTCTTTGAAGATCTGATAAATTCTGCATTCAACCCATCTGTTCCTTGGGTTTTTTGGTTGGGAAAGTTTTAATGACTGCTTCTATTACTTTAGGGGTTAGGGGACTGTTTAGATGATTTATCTGATACTGATTTAAATTTGGTAATTGGTATCTGTCTTGAAACTTGTCGATTTCCTCCAGATTTTTCAATTTTGTTGTGTATAGGCTTTTGTAGTAGTATCTGATGATTTTTTAAATTTCCTCAGAATGTGTTGTTATATCTTCCTTTTCATTTCTCATTTTGTTAATTTGCATGTTATCTCTG
Source organism: Rhynchomys soricoides (assembly GCA_019843965.1). Lineage (NCBI taxonomy): Eukaryota > Metazoa > Chordata > Mammalia > Rodentia > Muridae > Rhynchomys > Rhynchomys soricoides. The sequence continues at coordinate 59,081 of JADRCH010006894.1, forward strand.
TGACCTCTTGTTAGTTTGGCTAAGGGTTTATCTATCTTGTTGATTTTCTCAAAGAACCAGCTCCTGTTTTTTTTTTTTTTTATTATTTTTATTTTTTTTTATACTTCTTTTAGTTTCCACTTGGTTGATTTCAGCTCTTAATTTGATTATTTCCTGCCTTCTACTCCTCTAGAGTGTATTAGCTTATTTTTGTTTTAGAACTCTCCGGTGTGCTGTTAAGCTGCTAGTTTATGCTCTCACCAGTTTCTCTTTGGAGGCATTCAGACCTATAAATTTTCCCCTTAACACTGTTTTCATTGTGTCCCAGAGGTTTGGGTATGTTGTACTTTCATTTTCATTTGAAATTCTAAGAAGTCTTTATTTTCTTTCTTTATTTCTTCCTTGACGAAGTTATCATTGAATAGAGCGTTGTTCAAGTTCCATGTGTATGTGGGCTTTCTGTTGTTGTTGTTGCCATTGAAGACCAGTCGTATTCCATAGTGATCTGTTAGAAGGCATGGGATTATTTCAATATTCTTCTATCTGTTGCAGTTTGTTTTGTGACCAATTATATGATCAGTTTTGGAGAAGGTATCGTGAGATGCTGAGAAGAAGTTACATTCTTTTGATGTAGAATGAAATGTTCTTATAGATATCTATTAAATCCATTTGGTTCAAAACATTAGCTGGTTTCACTGTGTCTCTGTTTAGTTTGTGTTTCCAAGATCGATCCATTGATGATTGCGGGGTTCTGAAGTCTCCCATTATTATTGTGTGAGGTGCAATGTGTGCTTTGTGCTTTAGTAGAGTTTTCTTAACAAATGTGGGAACCCTTGCAATTGGGGCATAGCGTTCAGAATTGAGAGTTCATCTTGGTAGATTTTTCCTTTGATGAGTATGAAGTGTCCTTTCTTATCTCTTTTGATGACTTTTGGTTGTAAGTCAGTTTTAACCAATATTAGAATGGCTTCTCCAGCTTGTTTAGTGTGGCCATTTGCCTGGAAAATTGTTTTCTATCCATTTATTCTGAGGTAGTGTTTGTCTTTAACACAGAGGTGCATTTCCTGTATGTAGCAAAATGCTGGGTCCTATTTTTGGATGTAATATGTCAGTCTTTGTCTTTTTATTGGGGAATTGAGACCAATGATGTTAAGAGATATTAAAGAATAGTGATTGCTGCTTCCTGTTATTTTCAATGTTGTTCATATGTTTCTGTGGCTATCTTCTTTTGAGTTTGTTGAAAGATTTCTTTCTTGCTTTTTCTTGGGTGTATTTTCCCTCCTTGTGTTGGAGTTTTCTATCTATTATTCTTTGTAGGGCTGGGTTTGTGGAAACACCGTGTGCAAATTTGGATTTGTCATAGAATATTTTGGTTTCACCAGCTATGATTATTGAGAGTTTTGCTGGACATATCAGCATGGGGTTGCATCTGTGTTCTCTTAGGGTTTGTATGAGATCTTCCCAGGATCTTCTAGCTTTCATAGTCTCTGGTGAGAAGTCTGGTGTAATTCTGATAGGTCTGCCTTTATACATTACTTGACCTTTATCCCTTACTGCTTTTAATATTTTTTCCTTATTTTGTGTATTTGGTGTTTTGACTATAATGTGACTGGAGGAATTTCTTTTCTGGTCCAGTCTATTTGGCGTTTTGTAGGCTTCTCGTATATTTATTTCATCTCTTTCTTTAGGTTAGGGAAGTTTTCTTCTATAATTTTGTTGAAGATATTTACTGGTCCTCTAAGTTGGGAATCTTCACTCAATTCTATACCTATTGTCCTCAGGTTCTGTCTTCTCATTGTATCCTGGATAACCTGGATGTTTTGGGTTAGGAGCTTTTTGGATTTTGTGTTTTCTTTGACTTTTGTGTCCATGGTTTCTATGGTATCTTCCACACCTGAGATTCTTTCTTCCATCTCTTGTATTCTGCTGGTGAAGCTTGCATCTATGACTCCTGATTTCTTTCCTATGTTTTCTAACTCCAAGTTTGTCTCCATTTTGTGATTTCTTTATTGTTTCTATTTCTGTTTTTAATTCCAGTATGGTTTTGTTCATTTGTTTGATTGTGATTTCCTGTAATTCTGCCCATTTGATTGTGTTTTCTGATAATTCTTCAAGGGATTTTTGTGTGTCCTCTTTAAGGGCTTCCAGTTATTTACCTGTGTTCTCTTGTATTTCTTTAAGGGAGTTATTTATTTCCTTCTTAAAATTTTCTATCATTCTCTTGATATGTGATTTTAAATCTGGGTTTTCCTTTTCTGGTATGTTAGGGTATCCAGGGCTACTGTGGTGGGAGAGCTGAGTTCTGATGATGCCAAGTAGCTGCAGTTTCTGTTTCTTGTGTTCTTGCCTTTGCCTTTTGCCATCTGGTTATCTCTGGTGTTTGTTGGTCTTACTCACTCTGATTGTGGCTTGTCTTTCCTGCAAACCTAGGGGTCAATACTCCTTGAAGACCAGTTCTCTCTGAGAGAAATTTGGGTTTAGAGAGTTGTGGTACAGAGTCAGCTCTGGGTGCAATCAGAATATGAAGGTTCTAATCTTCAGCTGACCCTCGTTTTCTGTGTCCTGAAGGCTCTGCACAGGTCCCTCTTGATCCAATGAATTTGAAAGGAAGTGGTGGTCTTGCCTGTGCTTAAAAGAGTGTTGGCACTCCTGGTATACCAGCTTTCTCCTGGCACTATTTGAGTATGGAGCCCTGTGTCACATGATATGCTCTCCATCAACCAAAAGTATCCTGATCCCTGTTCCTCAGTCCCTGTGACCTGGGTATTCCAGGTGGGTCCCTCTGAGCAGTCAGTCTTGTCCCTACTCCTTAGAGGGTAGCTTTCTCCCAGCACTATTTGGCTATGGAGCTCTGGTGGCCCAGGCTGAGATCTCCCACCACAGATGGAACTGGAAGCAATATTTTTTAAACAGGTATATCTCCCAGTACCTTTAGGAAAAAAACATTTTTTGTAATACATGCTAAAGAAATGATACCCAAGAACCCGCATACATTTGTAGCTAAGCAACGTGATCTATATTAACAAATTGCAAGCAAGCAAAGTAATTTTCTCAGCTAGTTCCTCTTTACTGACAGACTGCAATTTGGGGCTAAAAAGAAAAGTTCAATAATTTTGTTATTTTTCTTTAAAAGTGATCTTACAAAAATCTTAAAAGAATCATAAAACTTATCTGTGTCTGGGGAACTGAGGCTGTGCCACACAGCACCATAAACAAATAGCACCAGGAGAAAGCTAGCCTCCCAGGAGTGTGAAGAAGCCTCTGAGCAGAGTTAAGACCAGCACTTCTGCTCAAAGGGACCCAACCAAAACCCTCAGGACACAGAAAATCAAGGAGCAGCCTGGGACAGGAGCCTTCCAGTTAATACCTGTGGACTGTGCCACACAGCTCTATACTCAAATAGTGCCTCGAAAGAGCTAGCCTACCAGGAATGTGGACAGACCTGTGAGCAGGGGTAAGACCAACACCTCTGCTCAGAGAGACACTCCCAGATCACTCAGGACACAGGGACAGAGGGGTGACGTTTTGGTTTCCATCTGCTGTTGCGGAGCTGGTCCTGTGCCACAGGACTCTATGCACTTATAATGGGAGGAGAGACCTGGTCTCCCAGTGCCTATAAAACTTCAAGCATAGTCAAGACAACCACTTCTGTTCAAATACCTGGCTCAAGAGGAACCCTCACAAAGCACATCAGGGAACAGAAACCAAGGAACAGCTGGGGATAGGATCCTTCTGGTTTCTATCTGCACTCGAAAGCTGACCCTGTACCACAGCTATCCAAACCCAAATTACTCTCAGAGAGAGCTGGTGTCCCAGGAATACTGACAAAGAGGTTTGCAGGAAGAAAAAGCCACAGTCAGAAAGAACAAGAAGAGTTAACACCAGAGATAACCAGATGGCAAAAGACAAAGGCAAGAACAGAAGAAACAGAAAACAAGCTACTTGGCATAATCAGAACACAGTTCTCCCAAAACATTGAGCTGTGGATACCCCAAACTAACCAGAAAAGCAAGACTCAGTTTTAAAATCATATCTCATGATGATGATAGAAGTCTTTAAGAAGGAAGTAAATAACTTCCTTAAAGAAATGCAAGAGAACACGAGTAAACAGCTAGATGCAATTAAAGAGGAAACACAATAATCCCTTAAAGAATTACAGGAAAACATAAACAAACAATTGAAGGAAATAAACAAAACCATCCAGGATCTAAAATGATAAATAAAATTCATAAAGAAATCACAAACGGAGACAACCCTGGAGATATAAAACATAGGAAAAAGATCGAGAGGCAAAGATGAAAGCATCACCAACAGAAGAGATAGAAGACAGAATCTCAGGGGCATAAGATACCATATAATGCATTGGCACAACAGTCAAAGAAAATGAAAAATGCAAAAACCTCCTAACACAAAATATCCAGGAAATACCGGACACAATGAGAAGACCAAACCTAAGGGTAATAGGTAGATTCCCAACTTAAAAGGCCAGTTAATATCTTCAAAAAAATTATAGAAAATGTCCCCAACCTAAAGAAAGAAAATCATGCAGAAATTCAAGAAGACTACAGAACTCCAAATAGATTAGACCAGAAAATAAATTCCTCCTGTCACATAATAGTCAAAACACCAAATGCATAAAACAATGAAAGAATATTAAAAGAAGTAAGGGAAAAAGTCAAGTATCATAGAAAGTCAGACCTATCAGAATTACACCAGACTTCACAATAGAGATTATGAAAGCTAGAAAATCCTGGGAAGATCTCATACAAACCCTAAGAGAACACAAATGTCATCCCAGGATGATATACTCAATAAAATTCTCAATTATCATACATGGTGAAACAAAGGTATTCTATGACGAAACCAAATTTTAACAATATATTTCCATAAACCCAGCCCTACAAAGAAGAATAGATGGAAAATGCCAACACAAGGAGGGAAATTATAACCTAGAAAAAGCAAAAAAGTAAACTTGTTTGAACAAACCAAAAGGAAAATAGCCACAGAAACATAAGAATAACATCAAAAATAACAGAAAGCAACAAGCACTATTCCTTAATTTCTCTTAACACCAATGAACTCAATTCACCCAGAAAAAGATATAAACTAACAGACTGGATACATAAACAGGACCCAACATTTTGCTGAATACAGGAAATGTACCTCATTATTAGAGACAAATATTACCTCAGAATAAAGGGGTGGAATGAAATTGACTTTCAACCAAAAGTCATCAAAAAAGATAAGGAAGGACACATCATACTCATCAAAGGAAAAATCTACAAAGCAGAACTCTCAATTCTGAACATCTGTGCTCCAAATGCAAGGCCACCAACATTTATAAAAGAAACTTTACTAAAGCTCAAAATACACATTGCACCTCACACAATAATTGTGGGAGACTTCAATACCACACCCTCATCAAAAGACAGACCTTGGAAACACAAACTAAACAGAGACACAGTGAAACTAACAGAAGTCATGGACCAAAGAGATTTAACAGATATCTGTAAAACATTTCATCCCAAATCAAAAGAATATATCTTCTTCTCAGCACCTCATGGTTCCTTCTCCAAAACTGCTGATATAATTAGTCATTAAAAAAAACTCAACAGATATAAGAAGATTGAAAGAATCCAATGCATCCTATCAGATAACTACAGATTAAGGCTGGTTTTCAATAGCAACAGAAACATCAGAAATCCCACAGACACATGGAAGCTCAACAATGCTCTAATTAATGATAATTTGGTCAAAGAAGAAATAAAGAAAAAAATTAAAGATTTCCTAGAATTTAATGAAAATGAAAGTACAAACACACAAACTTAAAGCACCCAATGAAAGCAGTTTTGAGCAAAAACTCATAGCTCTGAATGCCTCCAAAAAGAAACTGGAGAGACCATACACAATCAGCTTAACAGTATGCCTGAAAGCTGTAGAACAAAAAGAAGCTAATACAACCAAGAGGAGCAGAAGGAAAGAAATGATCAAACTCAGAGCTGAATCAACCAAATGGAAACAAGAAGAACTACACAAAGAATCAATAATACCAGGAGCTGGTTCTTTGAGAAAATCAACAAGATAGATTAACCATTAGCCAGACTAACCAGAGGGCACAAAGAAAGCATCCAAATTAATAAAATCAGTAATGAGAAGAGAGACATGGCCTGGAGAAATGGGTCAGCAGTTAAGAGCATTGACAATTCTACAGAGGGCCCTGAGTTCAAATCCTAGCAAACACATGGTGGCTCACAACCAACCATAGAATCATCAAATTCCACGATTGTGGATGCAAAAAATGCTTGCTGAAAGGAGCCTAATATAGATGTCTCCTGAGACGCCCTGCCAGAGGCCTACAAATGCAGAGATGGATGCTCACAGACAACCACTGGTCTGAGCACAGGCTTCCCAAAGGAGGAGTAAGAGACAGGACTAAAGGAGCTGAAGAGGTGTGCAACCCAATAGGAAGAACAGCAACCAACCAGAGCACTCACTACTCCCAGAGTCTAAGCCACCAAACAAGGAGTGCACATGGTTCCAGATACATATATATAGTAGAGGATGGCTTTCTCAGGCATCAGTGGGAGGAAAGGTCTTTCTTCCTATGAATGCTTGATAGATGCCACAATGTAGGGAGGCAGGAATGTGTGGGTGGATGTGGATACGCCCTGACAGAAGCAGGGGGAAAAGGGCTGGCATACGGGATTTCTAGGAGGGGGAAACCATGAAGGGGATAACATTTAAAATTTAAATAAAGAATATATCCAATAAAAAATAAAAATAAAAATCTATTAAACAAAGAGAAGAAAATATTAACATCAGTTTCTTTTAAAAAGGAAATTAAAACAACCACTAATGTCTTTATTTCTTTTTGCTATAAAGACCTTCCTATTCCAAGGATCAAAAAGGTCATCTGTTCATAAATTTTCAACCAATGTCCCAGATCCACTGCCTGAGAAGTGATCAGTAACCCCACTGTACCAGTTGGATGCACCATAGATAAGTAGTTTAGGAGACTGCCCTGGTTTCTGTTGGTACCAGGCTACAGCACTACCCACATTCTGACTGGTCTTGCAAGTTATGGTGACCCTGTTTCCTACTGATGTGGACATGGATTTGGGAGACTGGGTTATCACAATGTCTCCATTAACACCTGCAGTCAGAAATAGATAATGATTATACACTTATACAAACTAAGTACATACAGTTGGCTTCCCCCCACCCTGAAAAAATAGCTATTTTGCTACGATGAATTTCTTTTAAGATACTATATTAGTTTTAAATGTCTCACCAGACAACCAGAGCAGTATAAAAATGAAGACCTGAATCTGTGGTGCCATCTTGACACCTGTGCTGGCCTGACTCCTTTCAGATATCACAGCAAAAACCTGGTTTATAAATCATGGGCAGCTGAGCTGGTTTCTAAGGACCTATGCAAAGCAGTCATCAACTAAGGAAATAAATTACATGAACAAATCGTTGTGAGAGTTATGGGGAAAACAGTCAACACAGGAGCTCAGAAACCAACTTAGAGCTGTAGATTCTCTCATGACAGGCTTCCAATAAACTCAAACAAATTTATGGCAGGTGAGTTTTTCAGAAATAAGAAAACAACTTCTTTTGATTCAATCATGATAAACAATAAATATGGTAGGCAACAACAGAAAAAAACAGAGGAAGTGGGAAAAAGAAAGGAATGAATAAAGGAGAATGAATGAATAAAGAGAAAAGAAAGAAGATAAGACATAGACGATGAAGGAGAATAGAGAAGATTTGGATTAGGTAGTGAAGAGAAAATGTGCAAAGGAGAAAATGAATGGAGAATATAAAAGAAGAAGTACTTTTAAAAAGAAAGAAAAGGAGGGAGGGAGGAAGGGAGAGAGAGGGAAAAAGAAAGAAAGGAAGGAAGGAAAAGAAGGAAGGAAGGAAGGAAAGGAAGGAAGGAAGGAAGGAAGAAAGAAAGAAAGAAAGAAAGAAAGAAAGAAAGGAAAGAAAGAATTGTTTGGGATCAGAGAGTTAACACAGTGGTTAAGATCATTTTCTTCTCTTGTAAAACTCTCAGGTTTGACTCATTCCAAGCATTCATATGATGATTCTTGGCTGTCTGTATTTTATGTTGAGCACACACAAAGTACACACACTTACATACATATGTATATATATGCATACTTACATACATGCATACATACATACATACATACAATTTGATATGTGAGTCCTGAGCTTCTGCTCCAGCTACAAAGTCTTCTCCCTGATGCCTTCTTTCTCCTTTCATGCATTAGAAGCCTCTAAAAGGCCAATAGAACCCTTTATAAGTTCATGTTGTTTATCACAACAATAGAAAAGTAACTTAAAGAAAGGGATAATCCACCAGGGGACATTGTACATGTAGGAAATACACACAAAACATGAACAACTGTACATGTTCTATAATACAGTCATGCCTTATTGTATCCATGGACTCCAAAACCAGTTGATCCATTTTGTTTTTAAGGACTACATATAAACCATTAATTAGCGTATTGTTTAGATGAGGCCTTGGAATTCCATTTTACAAATATTAAATTTACTCATGAATATAAGATGCAGGCCTGAAAGTTTGAGTCTATCAACACAAAAATCATAATTCTTTAGCATTCAGTAAGGTTTCTGGGTTTCCACATTTGGAAGCAGATAGGAAGAGCTCAGAGGGATAAATGACCCATGAGGAAGAGGCAGGAGTAGACACATGGCTTAGAAACAAGACTATTACCTGTATCCTCTCACTTATAAATCTTAGATTTTCAAACTCAATTATATAAATATAATCAAAATTGTGGAGGGTGTGTAGCAGGGAAACTAGGAGAGGGAGGAAAATTTGTAAGAAACAAAACATGGAAAACGGAGAAAGGGAGGTTAAAGGATGTGTCTTAGTTAGGATTCCTATGGTTATGATGAAATATCAGGACCACAATCAATTTAAAAGATGGAAGAATTTATTAACTTTACACTACCAGATGTAACCATCAAGGTAACAGTCCATCACTGAGAAAAGTCAGAGCACTAACTGAAATGGGAGAGGAACCCAGATGCATGAGCTGACCAGAAGCCATAAGGAGTGTTGCTTACTTGATTCCTCCCTCATTGCTTAGCTCTATTTGCTACAGAACTCAGAGCCAAGACTGAGTCGTGGCTGGCACTACCCACAATAGACTGGATCCTGCACCACTAATTGGTAATTAAGAAAATACCCTACAAGCTTGCCCACAGCATAGCCTTATGGAGGTAATTTTTCAGTTGAGGTTTTCCCCATTCATATCACTCTAGCATGTGAAAATTTGACATAAAAACTAAACAAGATGTGTAGAAATATGGTTTATATATACTAATGTTAAAGGGAGATGCATCTATGAAACTAAACACCATGTGTATATGTCAATACAGTTAATTTTCCAGCAAGGGCAAGAAATAAGGATCAGAAATGGTAGGTAAGTACCCTCTAAGGATTTGCTGCTGCCTTTCTGTGTTCTGTCCATATCCTAATTACATGGAAACTTTGGGATTTAAAAAGATGAATGTGCTTCAGTTTCACTGTTTACTTATTCAATGTCAACCAAACATTTGATATATGAGTTCCTGCATAACTAAAGTGCACTTTAATATAACTTATAATATAGCATGAATACTCTAAGTACTGTTCTTTTACAAAAGAACTCAGACACAAATGAATTTTATATCTTGGTAATATTTATTAATAGTTAATGTTAAAATTTCAATAAAAAATAAAAAATGGTGTCATTATTGGAATTTAATTATTGTCTATTTGAAGAATATGAATGATTTATATGTAAATTGTTTTCTCTCTCTCTCTTGGTGTCTCTCTCTCTCTCTATCCCTCTCTCTCTCTCTCTCTCTCTCTCTCTCTCTTTCTCTCTCTCTGTGTGTGTGTGTGTGTGTATGTAAGTTATAAACACTTCCAATCTAATGACATTTTATTGGCAGGATGGCTGGTGATAGTGAGATACATGCTGAGAACTATTTCAGATGGAATTACTATTCCTCATTCTAAGCTATTTCCCCAATAATATTATTGTTCTTAACTTACAACATATTGGTACAGTGACAGGCATGTAGATCAATGGAACAGAACTGAAGACCCAGAAATGAACCCATACACTTACAGTCACTTGATCTTTGACAAAGGAGCTAAAACCATCCAATGATAAAAAGGCAGCATTTTCAACTTATAGTGCTGGTTTAACTAGCAGTCTACATGTAGAAGAATGCAAATTGTTCTATTTCTATCTCCCTGTATAAAGCTAAAGTCCAATGGATCATGACCTTCTATTAAAACTAGATACACTGAATCTAATAGATGAGAAAGTGGGGAAAAGTTTCGAACACATGGGCACAGGGGAAAAATTCATGAACAGAACACCAATGGCTGGTGCTCTAAGATCTAGAATCGACAGATGGTACCTCATAAAATTACAAAGTTCCTGTAAGGCAAAGAACACTATAAATAAGCAAAAATAGGAACTGACACATTGGGAAAAGATCATTACTAATCCTACATCCAATAGAGGCCTATTATCCAATGTATACAAAGAACTCAAGAAGCTAGACTTCAGAGTTCCAAATCACCCAATCAAAAAATGGGGAAGAGAGCTAAAGAGAGAATTCTCAACTGAGGAAACTCAAATGGCCGAAAAGCACCTAAAGAAATGTTCAACATCCTTAGTCATCAGGCAAATGCAAATTAAAACAACCATGAGATTTCACTTCACACAAGTCAGAATGGCTAAGATCAAAAATTCAGCTGACAGCAGATGTTGGAGAGGATGTGCTTTTAATAATCGTAACTCTGCCCTGATTGGTGATCAGTACCTACAATCTGAATATTGAGAGGATGATACAGAGGAACAGGAGTTTGCCAGCAACCCATGATAAATAGTTTATGCTACAAAGGAGCACAGCTAGACACCATCTCAAATGTATATATGTACACACACTTTTGACTCCCCTTGCATAGTTTCATTAACATGAACATATGTTATCATTATATGAATTTAACAGCTTCCTCTTCCCTAACATCCTCTTTTTCCTGTCTTCAATGAAACTAAAACTCCTTGTCTACATGAAAGTGTAGATAGTACCTTCAGTAAGACAAAAATACCCAGTGATAGAAAAGAAGATAAAAAATAACTCGGTTGGTAGGTGATAAAACAACAATAATGGTGTAGGAATGCCTTCTTCAGAAGCATCTACCAACATCAGGCCTGGTAGAAGGGATTTGACCATATGTAACTCAGAGAGGAGCCCTCTCCAAATACCTTGAGATTGTGAATGTTAGAAGGTATGAAATGCACAGGGCCGTCAAATACTCATCATTGTGGAAGATGATAAAATAGCCTTTGCATAGAGGCCAACACAAGACAGAGACTTTCTGATTTGGGAAGCCTCTCAGTAAATATGAGGTTAATGACAGATGCAATGAGTGCTGGTGGAACAATGGTCTCAATGAGTTCAGGATTTTATAGGTTCACAATTCTCATGAAAGCAACCTAGCCCATTGTCCTCTAGGGATTCTCTTGTCTCTGTCTCACATCTGTCAAAGCATCACACCAAGTGTAGTCACATGTTGCTGCTACATCTCATTTTATGTGGATTCTTGGGGCATAAACTAGGTCCTCACACTTACATGGGAAGCACATTATCCATAGAGCCACCTCCAACTCACTTTTTAAATAAAAACATTTCAAGAATATCCTTCAGATTGAACACAAATAATACTTAAGTAAATGTAGGATTTCAGAAATGAAGAAAAGAACTATATACAAGAGGTATATCCAGACACATTTAAAAAACTCTTTAGTACATATTTGTGTGTCCAAGATTATTAAAGCAAGTTATCATAATGATGAAAAGATAATCAAAAGGATTAGTTTGCATGTAAATTTTATTTTGTCAGATATTTGGATGGCTACACCAGCTGGCTCCCTGGATCCATTTGCCTGGAATATCTTTTTCTCTTCTTTTACTCTGATATCTCCTTGATGTGAAGTTGTGAAGGTATAAAGGTGTGGTTTCAGATGCAACATATAGATGGATACCATTTTCAACCCCAATCTATTACCTGTGTCTTATTGTGGAATTGATACCATGGATATTGCATTATCAATAGTGTCTGTTGGTTCCTATAATTTTATTTATTTCCAGTTTTGTCTCACTTTGGGATTTTTTTTAAATTCTATTTCCACTGTCATGTCATGAACTGTTTTCTTCATTTCATTCCAAAATTCGTGTTTTCATAGATTTCATTAATGGACTTATTTATTCTTTTCTTTAAGGCTTTGAAATATGCATAATAGCATAATAGCATAATAGCAAAATAGTTGAATTTTTCATCTTGCTTTTCAGCTACAATGAATTTCTTGAGTCCACCTATGCTATGGTTGCTGGATACTAGTAGAAGCATACTGTTTTAGGTTGTTTTGATTATATTTTTGTGTTCTTGTGTTGGTGTTTAGGTTTAGAGTGATTGTGATTCTAAGTATTGATATGAACAGACAAACAAGACATCATTCAGGTAGAGATAGATTCAGAATCATACATAGGAAAAGATGGAAGACACAAAGCATGAAATGGCTACCTCAAATCTGGACTAGATATGGGTTAATTGACCCCAAGGGGAAGTGCTTTTAGTTCTTCCCTTAATGCAACACTGTTGTATCATATATGCCTCTGAGTGTATTGTTAATCAGTTAAAATTGACTGAAAGTTCTGTGTAGACATGTGACTTATTACTTTGCAAAATAAGGCAGCTGTGGACTTAACATTCTCATTCCTAGAACCTAGGATAAAAGATGATTTTGAACAATCTTCTCATGTAAAAGGTGACATCAAAAAGCCTTTTACCATGAAAATCTTTCAATTCAAAGGATCAAAAAGGCTTCTGTTCACAAATTTATAACCATAATTTGCAACAGTTAGTCAGGCAAAGCAGCTTTCAGGCAGAAGGGGAAGGATACAGATCGAGAGTTGTGTGGTGCAGGCAGCTGTGAGAATCTCTGAGGAGGTTTGTGTAGGAGGCTGAAGCACTGTGGGAGGATAGCTGCCATACTGCTGACAGTAATAATCTGTCAGGTCTTCAGCCTGCACACTGCTGATGGTGAGAGTGAAATCTGTCCCAGATCCACTGCCTGAGAAGCAATCAGGGACACCAGTGTGCAGGATGGATGCACTGTAGATGAGTAGTTTAGGTTTCTGTTGGTACCAGGATACAGCACTACCCACATTCTGACTGGCCTTGCAGTTCATGGTGACCCTCTCTCCTACTGATGTGGACATGGACTTGGGAGACTGGGTCATCACAATGTCTCCATCAACACCTGCAATCAGAAATGGATAATGAGTATACACTTATACACAAAAAGATTTCATAACACAAATGTGAGAATACAAAATGTCTTTTCTAATAGCATTGTCTGCATACTATTGGCTTCCTATAGGGAATAGCTATTCCTCTACAAATGAATTATTTTAAGATAGTATAATACTTTTAAATGTCTCACTAGTCAGCCAGAGCAGTATGAATAGGAAGACCTGAGTCTGTGACTCCATCTTGATGCCCATGCTGGTCTGATGCATTTCAGATCTCACTGCAAAGGCCTGTTTTATAACGATGAACAGCTGGGCTGGCCTCTAGGGACTTAGGCAAAACAGTCATCAAATAAAGAAGTAAATTATCTGGAAAAAGGGTTGTGAAAGTATCCAAGTTAGATCAATAGCCAAAAGTACCATCAAAGACAGTAAGCAATCACTGGGAAAGAAGTCAACACAGAAGCTCAAGAAGCATCTCTCATGACAGACTTCCATTAAACTCAAAGAAATTTATAGCAGGTGAGTTTTTCAGAAATAATACAAGAACTACTTTTGATTCAATCATGAGAAAACAATAAATGTGCTAGGCAACAACAGAAAGAAACAGAGGAAGTGGAAAAAAGAAAGGAAAAAAGGGAAAGCAAAAGGCAAGAAGAATGGAAGAAGGTAAAGGATGGAAAAGAGGACGGGAAATTTGGGATTGGGGAAGGAATGGAAAATGTAGAGAGAAGAAAATGTGTGGAGGATATAAAAAGGGAAATATTTTTAAAAATGAACATAAGGAAGAAAGACACACACACACAGACAGAGAGAGAGAGAGAGAGAGAGAGAGAGAGAGAGAGAGAGAGATGTATTTTTGAGCAGAGACCACTTGCTTCTCTTAGAAAACACTCAGGTTTGACTCATTCCAAGAATTCATATGGTGATTCTTAGCCATCTGTAATTTCAAATAAGCTCACACAAAGTACACACACTTACATACATACATACATACATACAGTTTGAGTTGTGAGCCCTGAGCTTCTACTCCAGTTACCAATTCTTCTACCTGATGTCTTCTTTCTGTTTTCATACCGTTTAACCCTCTGAAAGGCCAACAGAACCCTTTCTTTATAAGTTCATGTATTTATCACAATAATAGAAAAGTAACGAAAAAAAAGGCTAATCCATCAGGGGATATTGTACCTGTAGAAAATACACACAAAACATGAACAACTATAAATGTTCTATAATACTGTCATGCCTTACTGTATCCATGGACTCCAAAACCAGTTGATCAGTTTTGTTTTTAAGGACTACATATAAAGAATTAATTAGCATTTTGCTTACATAGGTCCATGGATTTCCTTGTTGTAACTATTAAATTTACTCATGAATATGAGATTGGGGCCTGAAAGTTAAGAGTCTATCAACACAAAATCATACCTCTTTAGCATGGAGTGAGGTTTCTGGATCTCCAAATTTGATAGCATAAGAGCTCAGAGAGATACATAATCAATGAGGAAGAGGCAGGGGTAGACCAATGAATTAGAAACAAAACTATTAAACGTACCCTCTTGTTTATAAATCTTAGAACTTAAGCTTAATTATATAAATATAATCACAATTGTGGTGGATGTGTAACAGAAAGACTAGGAGATGGAGGAAAATTTATGGGAAATGAAATATGTAACACAGAGAAGCAGAGGATAAGGGATGTATCTTACGATTACTATTAGTATGATGAAATATCATGACCACAATCACTTTAAAGGATGGAAGATTTTATTATCCTTACACTTCCAGATGTAACCGTCCAGGTAACAGTCCTTCACTGAGGAAAGTTAAAGCAGGAACACAAACAGGGCAGGAACCCAGATGCTCAAGCTGACCAGAAGTCAAGGAGAAATGTTGCTTACTTGCTTCCACCCCCATAATTTTCTCAGTTCTATTTGCTATAGAACTCAGAGCCAAGACTGAGTGGTGGCTGGCCCCACCCACAATAGACAGGGTCCTACCCCATCAATCCGTAATTAAGAAAACACCATAAAAGCTTGCCTACAGCCTTGCCTTATGGAAGCATTTTTTATTGAGGTTTTTCCCATTCAGATGACCCTAGCTTGTGAAAATTTTACATTAAAAACTAATCATGATGAGGTATAAATATGGTTTATATATACTAATGTTAAAGGAAGATTATTTTGTGTAAATAAACACTATGTGTATATGTTAATATAGGTAAATTTTTTAGGAAGGACAAGAAATAAGGAGCAGAGTTAGTAGCTAAGTACCCTCTGAGGCTCTGCTGTTGCCTTTGTGTGTTCTGTCCATATCCTAATTACATGGAAACTTTGGGATTTAAAAGAATTAATGTGCCTCAGTTTTAGGCACATTGTTTACTTATTCAATGTCAACCAAACATTTGATGTACAAGTTCCTGCATAACTCAAGTGTACTTTCACATAACAAAACTTGTCATGATTACTCTAACTACTTGTTCTTTTACAAAGAACTCAGACACAAATTAATTTTATACCTCAGTAAAATTTATTAATAGTTAATCTTAAAAATTCAATACAGAAAAGTGATTCATTATTGGAATTTAAAGATTGTCTATTTAAAGAATTTGGATGATTAATATGAAATTAATATTCTTAAATTGTTTTCAATCTACTTGTTCTGCACATGAACACAGACAAAAAGATGAGAATACTTTACGTCAAGTCACCTTTAAAATCATGCTTTCAAGATAGGAAAAAGTAGTGGAAAATAATTATTTATACTTGGCTCAAACTTTAGACACATTATCCCATAGAAGCTTTCCTGGACTCTCAAGTCTTGTTGAAGAAGGCAAGGCTCACTCACTTTTGGACAAACAGGACAGTTTTTTGATAGCAGACTGTGTAGAGAGAAAAAAGCTGCTGATTCAGACACTGCCTGACAAGCTAAATTCTAAAGAGTGTGTGTATTGCAGGCTGAGTCACAGGAGAAGACTTCAGTGTTCACAGTCTTACCTTGTCACATCTTCAGTCTGAATACAGATAATGGAAAATGTTACTCTGTTCTAGATCCACAGTCACAGGAAGAGTCAAGAGTCCTGTTAAGTACCCAGATGAACAAATGAATAACTTATCTCAGCTTTTTAGTCATGTATAAATCATTTGTTGTTTAATTTTAAAATAATTATTTTCCTTGACATAGTCTTTCCACTTCAAAATAAACTGCAGAACATCCATGTACATGTTTATCACAATGTTAATTGTACTTTGCATAATTAGAATGTCTAGAACAACTGGTGAAATGAAAACATGCAGTTTCTATCACACCTGTATAATAATGTACATAATTATCTTAAAATGTCTTCCCTCACACATACTTTTCGAAATTGTAAATTGCTCATTTCCATGTTGTCTATGTAAACAGTATGGGAAATTTCACTGCCTTCAATAAAGGTTTATCAAGGGAATTATTAGCATAATTGTTGGGGGCAGAGGAGGAATAGAAAAAGATGGAGGAAGAATAGAAACATCAGGAAGACACGAACTGGCAATAAGTTACTGTGTCTATAGCCATTTGTAAAACATCTGTTTGCAAACATGTTAGGCCTAGTGCTCCACATTATCAAAGACCACAGCTCCCTATGAAGATCAAAGAGAAGAAATCATCAGGAAGCTGATGATACAGAGCAAGAAGGCTTTACCCACATCATGTACAAAGGAATTAAGAAAGGTGAGCAATAAGGCAGTTTTTTTCCATGGAAAAGAAGATTCATCTGAGAACCAAGACAGAGTAACTGGGCATTTGAAAGATGTAGGATGGAAGCTGGCACATTGTCTCATTGTGTACCTGCCACCCTGACTACTTCTGGCATTCAGAAAACAAGAAGCTAAGAGAATCAAAGCAATCTTTGGAAATGTCCACTCAGCCCCATACTCTAGAGTTCAAAGCTGAGGAAAAGAAGGTGTCCCAACACTGTCTCCTGGGTTATTGCTTATTCCTATTTAAGAAACTGCCCAGCTTTCAAGTTACTTATTTCTCCGAATTAGAAGAATATACGCCATAAATGACAGAATTGTAAAACACATTAATAACTATTAGGAAAGCACCCCTATGGGGGCATGCATCCCGACTGAACTATTGCTACTTCCCAATGATATCACTACTATATTGGACATTTTACAAGATATTTTTGTCCCATCTTATTCATTGCCCATGTTTCTAGACACTCGCATAGTTTTATCTTTTTTAGAGTTTCTAGTTGACATATCCTATTCTTTGTCTTACTAGCTTCCTTTCTCTGCCTTTGTTGGCCTCAAGCTAAATAGCTATGTGTAGATACCACTGATCTTGTAGCTGATGGAGAACCTCTGTGCTGTAGAAATGGCCAGAGAACCTTCCAGTTCAGCAATCTCTCGATTCTTCGCCAGGCCTATCGACATCCTGCAGAAATCTATGGTCATAGCTTCTCCTAGAGGTAACCAGTAGAAATAATGTTTGTTGCAAACTCTGTTGAAATATGTTTTAATTTGTGTGCACAATAAAAATTAGATGTTGAATTTCACTGTGTGTGTGTGTGTGTGTGTGTGTGTGTGGGTGGGTGTGTGTGTGTGTGTAAGTTGTAATTACTTCCAATCTAATGACATTTTATTAGCAGGATGGCTGGTGATAATGAGATATATGCTTTGAACTGTTTCAGATGGCATTACTGTCTTCATCCTAAGCTATTTCCCTATACTATTATTGTTCTTAACTTGCAACATATTGTGGTTTTAATAATCATACCTCTGGCCTGATTGGTGATCTGTACCTATACTCTAAACATTTGGGAGATTGACACAAGAGGAATAGGAGTTTGCCATTCACCCATGATAAAAAGTTTATGCTACAAAGGAGCACAGCTAGACACCATATCAAATGTATATTTGTACACACACTTTGGACTCCCCTTGCATTGAGTTTCATTAACATGAACATATGTTATCATTGTATGAATTTAACAACTTCCTCTTCCCTAACATCTATTCTTTCCCGTCTACAATGAAACTAAAACTACTTGTCAACATGAAAGTGTAGATAGAACTTTCAGTCTGACAAAAATACCAAATGATAGAAAAAAAGATAAAAAATTACTCAGTTGGTAGGTGGTACAACAACAATAATGTGATAGGAATGCCTCCTTCAAAAGAGGCTATGAACAGCAGGCATAATAGAAGGGATTTGACCATATGTAACACAGAGAGGAGCCTTCTACAAATACCCTGTGACTGTGAATGGTACAAGGTCTTAAATGCACACGGCCTTCAAATGTTCATCATTGTGGAAGATGACAAAATAGCTTTTGCATAGAAGCCAACACAAGAATGGGACTGCCTGATTTGGGAAGCCTCTCAGTAAATGTGAGGTTAATGACAAATGCAATGAGTGCTGGTGGGACAATGGACTCAATGAGTTCATGACTTTACAGAAAATATTTCATTCAATGTTGTGTGGGCACACAAAAAGATGGGCAGAGTGTTATTATTTCCATTCCAGGTGAAATGTTAGGATGTGTTCCTCAGCCTTATCCGAAATAAACACAATGATATTAATTCTAATGCCTAAAACTGAAAAACTGTTTCAGAGTCATGTGTACTATGGTTATAGGCCTTAAGACAGAACCTACTATTATTTTGTTTGTTTGTTTATTTGTTTTGTTTCCAGAATGGGCATGGCATCAAACTGCTTTGTAAATCCATTTATTTAAACCTATCAAATGATGCTTTTCTTAGTACTCATCCTAGAAGCCTCTCTCTACTGTAGATAGTGGTTAAGGTAAAGGCCCACAATTGGTAAAAGTGCAGAGAATATTTGAGTGTCGAGTGGTCTTCACTAAAGATGTCTCCTTCCCTATAGATCAGAGGTCTTCATGGATGAAGAGAAAAACTTAACATTCAGATATGTGGGGAGTGCTTTGAAATAGTGTCCACTGGGCATAACATAGCCATTGCATCTATGAGAAAACTGCAATTACATTTACATGAACAATATTTAGCTCTTCACCATTTCAATATGCAAGGGAAAGGGATGAATGTGTCCTTACCCTACCTGAAAAGTCTGTGACTTGCTAATAAATGCCTGGAATTAGAGTGGGTCATTTCCTTAAGTGGTATAGTCATATCCCAGAAAGTCATCAATACTCGTGAAGCATCTACAGTTAACCTCAGCACACAAAAGAAATAACAGCAAATTAGAATAGGATATTTTGAGAAGGCTTCACCAGTAAGAACAGAAAGGAAGACAGAAAGTAAGGGGGCTTGATGCTCAAAACTCAGTATATACATAGATAAACAAAAAACAAGATTTTAAATAAAAGTTCTGAACCATATTCAGTTTTACATATACAACTGGAACACAATAACCATTTGATTATTTATAATAAAGCTGAATAAAAGGAACATTCTCTTTCCAGACCCAAAGAATTCTTACCCTGCTGGCTCAGTGTCCCTGAGGCCTTTAGCCAAGCCTCAAATTGGATCTTTCTTTTAAAAGATTCTCTGCTTATAATGAAATAAGATGACTTCAAAAGATGGCAAGTGAATCTAACCTAATCACTAAATGAATCTAACCTAATCACTAGAGCCCTTAAAACTTACAATTAGACAAAGAGAAGGATAAATCAGAAATCTATGTGACATAAACAGCCACTGTAGGGTCATACATTAGAAAGGATGATTCCTAGATACTTGATTATCTAATGTTCTTGGATTCTCTGATACTAGCTGTACGGAGGTGTTCACTATATGCTTTATGTTTTACCTTTTGGCCCCAAGCTCCCAGAATAATGATTCTGATATCTAAATATATTTACAAATGCTCAGGCCAAAGTTTTGCATGTTTTCTGTGGTGGTTTAAATAGGCTTGGCCCATGGAAAGTGGCACTATTAGGACGTGTAGCCTTGTTGGGATATGAGAGGCCATGTTGGCCAAAATATATCACTGTGGGACTGGGTTTGAAGAACCTCCTCATGGCTGACTATAGAAAAACAGAGTCCTCTCCTCGCCACATTCAGATCAAGGTTTAAAACTCTCTACTCTTCCAGCACCATGTCTGCCTGGATACTGCTTTGTTTCCAACCAGGATGGACTAAGCCTCTGAAACAGTAAGCCAACCACAATAAAATATTCTCCTTTATGAGAATTGCCTTGGTCATGGTTTCTATCACAGCAATGAAACCCAACTTAGTGGGAAGTTGGTCCCTGGAGTACGGTATTGCTTTTATACAATGAGTATGTTTTTGTCTGGAGAAATGTGGATTTTTTGACTTTGGAAAGCAATGGAATGTTTTAAGTAGGGTTTAGTAAAACTATACTAGTGAATCATGGAAGACAGAGGTGATGAAGATGGTTTAAACTGTTTGGGATTGTCTCAAGAGGTTTCAGAGAAGAAATTTACAATGTTGCCTGGAGATAGTTCTTCTGTTATTTTTTTGAAGAATATGGCTGGTCCCTGTTAGCAACTTTCCTCAGCAGGTATTCCACAGGTCTTTCATTTCTAACATCTTTGGGTTTCCATAGCACCTTCAACATTACAGCTTCTTGTTCCAGTGTTTGGGATCTAAACATGATATTCTGGGCTCCTCAAAAGGGCTAAGGTCACTTCTCCGGCTATATGCTCTGTAACACTCTAGGTTCAAGTTGACTTCACAACACTGCTGCTGTGTTTCCTAGTGATCATCCCTTGGTGCTGGCATCTCCAATGTTCTGGGGTCATCGGCTGCACCTAGACTTCATCAATAGCCTTTCGTAGGCTTTCTTTATAGTGTTAAGCCACAACTTCTTTGCAGTCCTGGGCCTTCAACTGCAATTGAGCCTGCAGTTTCATCAATGAGATGTATTATAAACCTGTATATGACAAACTATGACTGACAATCTTAAACAGGTGTGGATAACAAAGCTTCCATTAAGTTTACTGTTATCTTAGGGAAAAGCGGTTATTCAATCTACAAATGTACATAGTTAATAAATGATAGATAAGGGGACCTACTGCTTTCTGCTGTTACAGAGGATCTTTGGTTGCTTCCCAGCATCCACATCAACTACCTAAAAACCTACTGCAACTACAGTTCCATAGTTCCTAATTTCCACTTGTGACTGCTATGGGGATACACTAATGCACATATCTTCACTCCCAAACACAATTTAAAATAAAATAAATCTGTAAAAAAAATACTACATGATGCTTGTAAGTTTTCTTCCTTTAGATGGAAAGCTACCTACAGCAAAGATTAATGACCTGAGTTTGATTCACATCCCCCACATGGTGGAAGGAAAGAACAAATTTCTCCTTTTGTCTTCTGATCTTCACACATACAACACACACACACACAAACACACATACACACACACAAACAAACACACACAAACACCATAATAACTGACTTTTGTAAAGATTTTCAATAGAGTGGTTTATATTCATTTTCCTTTTCAAATTCAAAACTTTTTTTAAAGGAAACACTACATCCTCATAGATAGGAAAGTCAGAGGTGGAATACTGAGGGTGAAGGGAATAGGCAGAGACGTGGTCAGGGAGATGGAAAATATCAGATGATAAATATATGTTAATAAATATTTAAGTGACAAATAATAATTAAAAAGCAATCATGAAGGTATACTTTTTGTTCAGATATGATTAAATCATAAAGCATAGAGAATAGAACGCACATACATATCTGTTTATAAGGATTTTGTTTCATTATTAGAGATCTTTTTCCAAACAAGCCTAGAGTTCTGTGTTGAGATGTCAGAGAGTAAGTGGGAATTGAAAGGCTTCAGTCTCAGTGACTGCAAACCCAGGAGGTTTATGGTCACCCCTGAAGCACTGTGGGAGGAAGCTCCCTACCTTGTACACAGTAATAGGTTCCACCATCATCAGACTCCACAGGAGAGATGGTGAGAGTAAAGTCTATCACAGACTAATTGCCACTGAATCTGTCAAGGACCCTAGATGCTAGGTTGGAGGCAGCAAAAATGAGGAGTTTGGGTTGCTGTCCTGGCTTCTGTTGGTATAACTATAGTGAATACAACTATTGCCATAATTATTAACACTCTTGCTGGCCTTGAAGGAGATGATGTCCTGTTGTGCCAGTGACATGACCAATGAAGCTGAAGACTGGGTCATCACGATTTCCCACTAAGAAACCTGAATAATAAATAATCAGAACCTTGTTATAGATGTATGGAATCCTTACCAGCAGAGGACCTTATCATTTGAAACTTTTAAGAATAATTGTAAATATCCATTCTGAGAAAACAGAAAATCAAAGGAAATGGAGAAACTTAAAACCAATTACAAATGCCCTAATTATAGTGATCAAGAGCCCAGAGTCTTAAAAACTCATGATGGTCACAGAGGTTGCTCCCACCAACTTCTCTGCATCCTCACGAGGAATCCAGAGGAGCACCACTGGGGCATAGATGTTCAGAATTGAGAGTTCTTCTTGGTAGATTTTTCTTTGGGGCATATCTCTCTATTAAAGCATGACAGGTAAAGACTAGTACCAGTGAAGCTCAATGAAGACCCACAGACAAACCAATGCCATAGCATCCTCCACAGTCTGTTGCATTATATTTATACTGTTTCCAAACACCACATGTTCTCTTAAGCATCTTCTCCAGCAAAAACCTCACATGCCCTTTCACCAGACAGCTTCCAGAAAAAAATCACATAACACAACTATGTCTCTAACAAAACTAGAATTCTCACTTCACCTGTCCCCATATGACTGACCATTACCCTTGCAACCCCCAAAATAAAATATACAAAGAAACAAACAACAACAACAACAAAGCATAGAAATCATTTCAGGATATTAGCTATAATATGTCACAGTGTGTCTCACAGTATAACTCTGTCCACACACCTTCACTTGCAAATGTTCTTTGCACTGAGACCTTGGTCTGGTTCAAAGTCTTTGGCTTCTGGAACACCATCATTATTGGATCCTCATCAAGACTCCTCTGTGAGTGGTACACCTGTGTCATAGAGAGCCTACAGCTTTGGATCAGCAAAAATGGCCTTTTTGTGAATCCCAAAGAATTGTAGATAATATAGACTTGGAGATAGACAAATTCAGATCCCTGGATCTGGGCATGGGTAGTAGCTGAGCTGATCAGCCCTACAGCTCTCCCTTATCAGTACCACCAGGATTAACTTTTCAGTAGTGCTTGAGCTAGGGCAACCAATGCCACCATTTGCAGGAGACAGGGTCAGATTTTCCTCTTTCATTAGATCTGGACAAGAACTCTTATGCTCTCACATGCCTCAAGAGTCAGGTCCACTGTGCTGCCCTATCAAAGTTTGGGTCCACTCTTCTAGGTGCTCCAGCCTGTGAAGGGCTAAGCCATCTCTCCTGCTTTCCCACCCTCAGGGCTGACTTAGCTGTTGCTTTTCCATCAGGTTCAGCTCTGCTTTATTGCCCAGGTAAGGTACAGGGCCCACTCTCTCAAGTGCTACAGTCAGTGAGGGGGCAGGGCTAGTTCTCTGGCTCTCATGAACCCAGTGTCAACTATCCCAGCTACTGCAGGTGGAGGGGGGATTACCCCACACTCATTGGCCACCTCACACCAGATGAGTGATCACTCCCACACTCTTGTCCACAAGGCCAGCTCACCTATGCCTCCTCCATTATGGTCAGCCCAATTGTGCTGCCCAGATGAGGTGCAGGTCCTACACTCCTAAGTGCTAGGCCAGGTAAGGGACAGGGACAGCTCACCTGCTCACCTGGTCTCATAAACTCAGGTCAAGTTCCATTGACTGTCAAAGGTGGGGAGGGCATTGTTTCTGAAGCATGCAACTTTAATCCAGAAGTATAGCAGGCCCAGCTTATTTATGCTCTCACCCTCTGGGTTTATTCTCCTCCAAACTTGCCCCTGCCACCAGAGCAAAGCATATTACAGAGATCAGAAAAGATGTAGGGTCATCTCATCTGCTTTCATAATCCCCAGACAAACTGTTCTGACTGACTTGGGTGGCAAGGGGAAATTGGGCAGAGGAAACACTATTCCACCCTCCAGGAGTCCAAGCCAACTTGCAGCAGAGGAGAGATTTTCAGGTACTTCTTCTAGCATGATTTCAGTGTCTGAGATTCTCTCTTCCACCTCCTGCCTTCTGTTGGAGAGCCTTATCACTGAGTTTTTTACTTCCAATTTTATTTATTTCCAGTTTTGTCTCATTTTGGGATTTTTTTTTTAAATTCTATTTTCACTTTCATGTCATGAACTGTTTTCTTCATTTCATTCCAAAATTTGTGTTTTCATAGATTTCATTAATGGACTTATTTGTTTTTTTTCTTTCTTTAAGGCTTTGAATATATTCATACTACCCATGTTGAATTTTTCTTCTTGTGTTTCAGCTACTTTGAATTTCTTGAGTCCATCTATGCTAGTGTTACTGGATACTAGTAGGAGCATATTGTTTTAGGTTGTTTTGATTATAGTTTTGTGCTGGTGTTTAGGCATCTGGGTTTGGAGTGATTGTGATTCTAAGTATTGATATGGACAGACTCACAAGACAACATTCAGGTAGAGCCAGTTTCAGAATCATACAACAGACATGATTGAAGACACAAAGCATGAAATGACTACTTCAAATCTGGATTTGATATGGGTAAATTGACTGCAAGAGGAAGTGCTTTTATTTATTCCCTTAATGCAACACTGTTGTATTATTAATGCCTCTGAGTGTATGGTTAATGGGTTGAAACTGACTGAAAGTTATATGTAGACACATGACTTATTACTCTACAAAATAAGGCAGCTATTGACTTAACATTCTCATTCCTAGAACCTAGGATAAAAGATGATTTTAAACAATCTTCTCAGGTAAAGGTTGCCATCAAAAAGCCTTTTGCCATAAAAAACTTTCAATTCAAAGAAATTAAAAAGGCCATCTGTTTAAAAACTTACAACCCCAATTCACAACAGTTAGTCAGGCAAAGAAGCTCTCAGGCACATGAGAAAGTATGCAGGTCAAGGGTTGTGTCATGCAGGCAGCTGTGAGAATCTCAGAGGAGGTTGGTGTCAGAGACTGAAGCACTGGGGAGGAAGAGCTGCTATACTGCTGACAGTAACAAACTGCCAGGTCTTCAGCCTGCACAGTGCTGATGGTGAGACTGAAATCTGTCCCAGATCCACTGCCTGAGAAGCGATCAGGGACCACAGTGTGCCAGTTGGATGTGACATAGATATGTAGTTTAGGAGACTGTTGGTGCTAACCTACATCACTACCCACATTCCGACTGGCCTTGCAGTTCATGGTGATCCTGTCTCCTACTGATGAGGGCATGGATTTGGGAGACTGAGTCATCACAATGTCTCCATCAACACCTGCAATCAGAAATAGATAATGAGTATATACTTATACACATAAACACTGCATAACACAAATGTGAGAATACAAAATGTCTTTTCTAATGGCATTGTCTGCATACTATTGGCTTCCTATGGTAAATAGCTATTTCTCTACAAATGAATTACTTTTAAGATAGTATAATACTTTTAAATGTCTGACCAGACAACCAGAGAAGTATGAATATGAAGACCTGAGTCTGTGACTCCATATTGATGCCCATGCAGGTCTGATGCATTTCAAATCTCACTGCAATGGCCTAGTTTATAATCATGAACAGCTGGGCTGGCCTCTAGGGACTTAGGCAAAGCAGTCATCAAATAAGGAATTAAATTATCTGGAAAAAGGGTTTTGAGAGTATGCAGGTTAGATCAATAGCCAAAAGTACTTGTTCTTTTACAAAAGAACTCAGACACAAATGTATTTTATATCTCGGTAATATTTATTCATAGTTAATGTTAAAATTTCAATAAAGAAAAATGGTGTCATTATTGGAATTTAAAGATTGTCTATTTGAAGTATATGAGTTATTAATATGTAACAGACATTCTTAAATTGTTCCCAAACTAATTGTTCTGCAAATAAACACAAATATCAAAATGAGAATACTTTATATCAAGTCACCTTTAAAATCATGCTTTCCAATATACAGATTCAACACGATCCCCATCCAAATTCCAACTCAATGCTTCATTGAATGCTTCAATGCTTTTTAGAATGAGCAATTCTCAAATACATATGGAATAACAAAAATCCCAGGATAGCAAAAAGTATTCTCAACAATACAACGACTTGTGGGGGAATCAGCATCACTGATCTCAATCTGTACAACAGAGCAGTAGTGATAAAAACTGCATGGTATTGGTACAGTGATAGGCAGGTAGATCAATGGAATAGAATTGAAGACCCAGAAATAAACCCACACACTTACAGTCACTTGATCTTTGACAAAGGAAATAAAACCATCCGATGATATAAAAACAGCATTTTCAACTTATAGTGCTGGTTCAACTGGCAGTCTACATGTTGAAGAATGCGAACTGATCTATTTCTATCTCCCTGTATAAAGCAAAAGTCCAAGTGGATCAAGGACCTCCTAATAAAACCAGATACACTGAATCTAATAGAAGATAAAGTGGGGAAAAGTCTCCAACACATGGGCACCGGGAAAAGTTTGTGAACAGAACAACAATAGATCGGACCTCATAAAATTACAAAGCTTCTGTAAGGCAAAGAACACTATAAATAGGACAAAACGGCAACTGACACATTGGGAAAAGATTATTACTAATCCGACTTCCAATAAAGGGCGAATATCCAATGTATACAAAGAACTAAAGAAGCTAGACTCCAGAGATCCAAATCACCCTATCAAAAAATGGGGAACAGAGCTAAACAAAGAATACTGAACTGAGGAAACTCGAATGCCGTGAAGCACCTAAAGAAATGTTCAACATCCTTAGTCATCAGGGAAATGCAAATCAAAACCACCCTGAGATTCTACCTCACACCAGTCAGAATGGCTAAGATCAAAAACTCAGGTGACAGATGTTGGCGAAGATGTGGAGAAATGGAACACTCTTCCATTGCTGGTGAGAATGTACGTTGATACAACCTCTCTGGAAATCAGTTTGGCAGACCCTCAGAAAAATGACCATAATACTACCTGAGGTCCCAGCTATTCCACTCCTGGACATATACCCAGAAGATGTTCCAACAAGTAATAAAGACAGATGTTCCATTATGTTCATAGCAGCTATATTTATAATAGCAAGAAGCGGGAATCAACCCAGATGTCCCTCCACAGAGGAATGGATACAGAAAATGTGGTACATTTACACAATGGAATACTGCACAGCAATTAAAAACAATGACTTCACAAAATTCGCAGACCAATGGATGGATCTTGAAAATATCCTGAGTGAAGTAACACAGTCCCAAAAGAATGAACATGGTATGTACTCACTGATAAGTGGTTATTAGCCCAAAAGTTAGAAATACCCATGAGTCAATTCACAGCAATAGTAAGGCAGAATGTGAGATCACAGATGGAGGACTTGGGGAAGGGAATGAAGAAGCTGAGGAGTTTGCATCCCCAGAAAGGCAGCAACAGTGGCAACTGGCCTGATTCCTGATACTTCTGGAGACAGATACACCAACCAAAGAATACACATGTAGGGAGCAAACGTGCTTGCCACATATGCGGCTGAGGAGGGTCTTGTTAGATATCAGGGGGTGGAGAGGCCCTTGGGCCAGAGGGTGTTAGATCCCCCAGTATAGGAGAATGACAAGGAGGGAAGACAAGAGTGGATGGGTGGGTAGAAGGGTGGGTTGGAGAATATCCCCATAGTGGCAGGGGTAGGGCGGAGGGAATCGGAAGGTTCCAAAGAGGAGATCTGAAAAGGGGGAAACATTTGAAATGTAAATAAAATATGAAAATAAAATAAAATAAATGAGAACACTTTATGTCAAGTCACCTTTAAAATCATTCTTTCAAGATAGGCAAAATAGTGGAAAATAATTGTTTAAACTTGGCTCAAAGATTAGACACATTATCCCAGAGAAACCCTCCTGGGCTCTCAAGTCTTGTTGAATAAAGCAAGGCTCACTCACTTTTGGACAAACAGGAGAGTTTTTGGATAGCAGGCTGTGTAGAGAGAGAAAAGCTGCTGTTTCAGACACTGACTGACAAGCTAAACTCTAAAGGGTGTGTGTATTGCAGGCTGAGTCACAGGAGAAGACTACCGTGTTCTCAGTATTAACTTGTCACCTCCTCAGTCTGAATACAGATAATGGTAAGAGTAACTCTGTTCTAGATCCACTGTCACTGAAACAATCAAGAGTCCTGTTAAGTACCCATATGAACTAATGGGTAACCAATCTCTGCTTTTGTTCCACATATAAAGCATTTGTTGTTTAATTTTAAAATAATTATTTTCTTTGACATAATCTTTTTCTTCAAAAGAAATTGCAAAACATCCATGTACATGTTTATCACAATGTTAATTGTACTTTGTATACTCAGAAAATCTAGAACAGCTGGTGAAATGAAAACATGCAGCTTCTATCACACCTGTATAATAATGTACATAATTATCTTAAAATATCTTCCCTCACATATAATTTTTGAAATGGTAAATTGCATATATCCATGTTGCCTACGTAATCAGTATGGGAAATTTCACTGCCTTCAATAAAGGCTTATCAAGGGAATTATTAGCATAATTGTTGGAGGCAGAGGAGGAAAGAGAAAAAGATGGAAGAAGAATAGAAACATCAGGAAGACATGAACAGGCACTAAGTTACTCTGTCTATAACCATTTGTAAAACATCTGTTTGCAAACATGTTAGGCCCAATGCTCAACATTATCAAAGACCACAGCCCTCTAAGAAGGTGAAAGGGAAGAAATCACCAGGAAGCTGATTTTACAGAGGAGGAATGTTTTACCCAAACATGTACAAAGGAATTAAGAAAGGTGAGTAGTAAGACAACTTTTTCCATGGTGAAGAAGATTCATCGGAGAACCAAGACAGAGTAACTAGGTATTTGAAAGATGTAGGCTGGAAGCTGGCACATTGTCTCACTGTGTACCTACTACTCTGACTACTGGTGTTCAGAAAACAAAAAGATAATAAAGTCAAAGCAACCTTTGGAAATGTCCACTCAGCCCCATAGTCTAGAGTTCAAAGCTGAGCAAATGAAGGTATCCCAACATTGCCTCCTGGATGATTGCTTATTCCTGTTTATGTAACAGCCCATCTGTGAAGTTACTTATTTCTCTGAATTGCAGGAATATACACCATAAATGACAGAACTGTAAAACACATTAAAAACTATTAGGAAAGCACCCCTAGGGGGGGCATGCATCATGACTGCTCTATTCCTACTTCTCAATGATATCTCTACTATTTATATTGGACATTGTAAAAGATATTCTTGTCCCATCTTATTCATTCCCCATGCTTCTAGACACTTGCATAATTTCAGGTTTTTAAGTTTTTCCACTTGACATATCCTTATCTTTGTCTTACCAGCTTTCTTTCTCTGCTTTTGATGGCCGCAGGCTAAATAGCTAAATAGCTACATGTAGTGAGAGATATGTGTAGATACTACTGATCTTGTACCTGATGGGGAACCTCTGTGCTGTAGACTTGGCCAGAGAAGCATTCTAGTTCAATAGTCTCTCCATTCTTCTCCAAGCCTAACAACAGCTTGCAGAAAACTATGGTCATAGCTTCTCCTAGAGGTAACCAGTAGAAATAATGTTAGTTGCAAGCTCTGTTGGAATATGTTTTAATTTGTGTATACAATCAAAAGTATATCTTGAATTTCTTGAACTATCTTGAACTATTTTAGATGGCATTACTATCCTTCATCCTAAGCTATTTCCCCAATACTATTATTGTTCTTAACATGCCACTTACTGTGATTTTAATAAATGTAACTCTGCCCTGATTGGTGATCACAGCCTACAATCTGAACATTTTGGAAGCTGATACAGAGGAACAGAAGTTTGCCAGCAACCCATGATAAATAGTTTATGCTACAAAGGAGCACAGCTAGACACCATCTCAAATGTATATATGTACACACACTTTGGACTCCCCTTGAATAGATTTTCATTAACATAAACATATGTTATCATTATATGAATTTAACAACTTCCTCTTCCCTAACATCCATTCTTTCCCATCTTCAATGAAACTAAAACTCCTCGTCTACATGTCATTCAGACAAAAATACCAAGTGATAGAGAAGAAGATGAAAAATAACTCGATTGGTAGGTGGTAAAACAACAATACTGGGGTAGGAATGCCTTCTTCAGAAGCAGCTATGGACAGCAGGCCTAGTAGAAGGGATATGACCATATGTAACTCAGAGAGGAGCCCTCCCCAAATACCCTGTGACTGTGAATGGTAGAAGGTCTGAAATGCACAGGGCCTTCAAATGCACATCATTGTGGAAGATGATAAAATAGAGGCCAACTCAGGACTGCGACTGCCTCTCAGTAAATGTAAGGTTAATGACAAATGCAATGAGTGCTGGTGGGACAATGGTCTCAATGAGTTCATGACTTTACAGAATATATTTCAGTCAATGTTATGTGGACACATAAAAAAAATGGGCAGAGTGTTATAATTTCTGCCCTACGTGAACTGTTAGGATGTGTTCTTCAGCCTTATCTGAAATAAACACAATGATATTAATTCTAATGCCTAGAACTCAAAACCTGTTTCAGAGTCTATGTGTATTATGGTTATAGGCCATAAGGGAGAACCTACAATTATTTTTTTTTCATTTGTTTTGGTTTTTGAATATACATGGCATCAAAATGCTTTCTAAATCTTTGTTTAAACCAAATGATGATATTATTAGTATTCATCCTAGAAGCTTCACTGTGCTTTCGATAGTTGTTAAGGCAAAGACCCACAATTTGTCAAAGTGCAGAGAATATTTGATTGTGAAGTGCTCTTCCCTAAAGATGCCTTCCTCCCCATAGATAAGACATCATCATGGAAAAAGAGAGAGAAAACATTTAAGATTCATGTATTGTGGGAAGTGCTGAAAAACAGTGTCTACTGGGCATAACATGGCCATTGCACCTATGAGCAAACTGTGATTACATTTACTTGAAAATATTTGACACTTTACCAGTTCATCATGTGAGGGAAAGGGATGCATGTATCATTACCCTTCCTGGTCAGTCTGTGAGTTGCTAATAAGTGCTGGGAATGGCAGGGGGTCATTTAGTTAAGTGCTATAATCATATTTCAAAGCTAATTAATACTCATGAAGCAATCAAATAAAACTCAGAACACAGAAGAAACTAATTCAAATTAGAATAGTATATTTTGAGAAGACTTCTTCAGGAAGAATGAAAAGGAAACTAGAAAGTAAGGGGGCTAAATGCTCAAAACTCAGTATACATATACATAGATGAAAATATCAAACAAGATTGTAAATACAAGTTCTGAACCATATTCAGTTTTATATATACAACTGGAGCACAATCATCATTTGGTAATTTATTATAATATTATGCATAAAAAAAGCTCACTTTCCTAACCCAAAGATTTCTTACCCTGGAATCACACTGTCCCTGAGGCGTTTAGCCCAACCGCAAATTGGATCTTAATTTTAAAAGATTCTCTGCTTCTAATGAAATAAGTTGACTTCAAAAGATGGCAAAGGGGTATCAAAATGAATCTAACCTAATCACTAGAGCCCTTAAAACTTACAATTAGACTAAGAGAAAAATAAATCAGAAAAACATGTGACATAAACAGCCCTTGTAGGTTCAAATGTTAGAAAGGATGATTCCTAGTTACTTGAGTCTCTAATGTTGTTGGAGTCTCTGATACTGGCTGTAAAGAGATGTTTACAATATGCTTTATGTTTTTTCTCTTGGCCCCAAGCTCCCAGAATAATGATTCTGAGACCTAAATATATTTAAATATATTCAGGCTAAAGTTTTGCATGTTAATTGTGGTGATTTAAACAGGCCTGGTCCATGAAAAGTGGCACTATTAGGAAATGTGGCTTTGTTAGAATACAAGAGGTCTTTACCACTGTTGGGCTGGGCTTCAAAAGCCTCCTCAAGGATGCCTATGGAAAACAGAGTCATCGACTGGATGCCTTTGGATCATGATGTAGAATTCTCTGCTCCTCCATCTCCATGTCTTCCTGGATACTGCTATGCTTCTTACTGTGATGATAGTGGAATAAGCCTATAAAACTGTAAGCCAATAATAAGTAATTATGAGAATTACCTTGATCATGGTTTCTATCATAGCAATGTAAACCCAAACTAAAACAAAAGTTGGTAGCAGTATAGGGGTATCCTTTTATAGGTCTGACCATATAAGGAATTATATTGGAGGAATGTGGCTTTGGGCACTTTGGAAAGCAATGGATGCTTTCCAAAGCATGGTGGAAAGCTTAATGAATACTGGTGCTTAATGAATACTGGTGCTTAATGAATACTGCTACAATCATGGAAGTCTTTGGGGATGAGAGTTGTTTAAACTTTGGGGGATTGTCTCAAGAGGTTTCAGAGAAGAAATTTAGAATGTTGCATAGAGATAATTCTTCGAATATTTTGTTGAAAAGTATGGCTAGTCCTGTTGGCAGCTTTCCTCAGCAAGTATTCTACAGTTCTTTCATGTCTAACATCTTGGGAATCTCCATGGCAACATCAACTTTATACCTTCTTTTTTCAATGTCTGGGATCTAAACATGATATTCTGGGCTCCTCCAAAGGGCTTAGGTCAATTCTCCAGCTAACCCTCTAGGTCTAATTTGACCTCACTCAAATGCTCCTGTGATTCTTAGTGGTCATTCCTTGGTACTGGCATATTCAATATGCTGGGTTCTTCTGATGCACCTAGACTTCATCAAAAGTTTTTCATAGGCTCCCTTTATGGTGTTAAGCCACAACTTCTTTGCAATCCTGTGTCATAAACTATATTTGAGGCTATACTTTCATCAATGAGGTTGATTAAAGGCCTGTATATAACAGACTATGACTGACAATCTTAACTATGTGTGGACAACAAAGCTTCCCTTAAGTCTACTATTATCTTAGGGCAAAGTAGTTATTCAATCTACAAATGTACATAGTTAAGAAATGGTAGATAAGGGACCTACTGCTTTCTGCTGTTATAGAAGACTGTTGGTTGGTTCCCAGCATCTACATCAACCAGCTCAAACTTCCTGCAACTATAGATCCATGAGTTCTAAATTCCACTTCTGACTGCTATCGGTACTCACTCATGCACATATCCTCACTACCAAACACAATTTAAAATAAAATAAATCTGTAAAAAGAAAGAAAAAAGAAACAAACAAACAAGTAACAAACAAAGAAACAAAAAAGAATTATTACTTGTCGCTAGCAAGATTTCTTCTTATAGAAGGAAAGCTACTTACAGCAATGATTAATGACTTGAGTTTGATTCACAGACTCCACATGGTAGAAGGTAAGAACAGATTTCTCCAGTTGTCCTCTGTACTACAAAGTCACACACACACACACACACACACACACACACACACACACCATAATAATAATAAATGATTTTTATTAAGTTTTCAGAAATGTAGTTTTTATTCATTTTCCTTTTAAAATTCAAAACATTTTTGAAAGGATACACTACATACTAAGACATAGGAAAGTCAGAGAATGAATACTGAGGGTGGAGGGAATAGGCAGAGATGTGGTCAAGGAGATGGGGAAGAAGGCATGGAAAATATCAGATTATGAATATATGTTATGTTAGTAAAAATTAAGTGAAATATGATAATTAAGAAGCAATCACTAAGTTCTAAATTTTGTTCTGATATGATTAAATCGTAAAGCATAGAGAATAGAAAACTCATACATAACTGTTTATAAAGATCTTGTTTCAATATTAGAGATCATTTTCTAAACATGCTTAGAGCTCTGTGTTGAGATGTCAGAGAATAACAAAAAACTGACAGACTGAGCCTCAGTGAGATGCAACCTCAGGAGGATTTTGTTCACCCCTGAAGCACTATGGGATGAAGCTCTCTACCTTGCACACAGTCATGCTCCTAACACAAAATATCCAGGCAATACAGAACACAATGAGAAGACGAAACCTATGTATAATAGATATACAAGAGTGTGAAGATTCCCAACTTAAAAGGCCAGTAAATATCTTCAAAAAATGTAGAAAACTTCTCCAACCTAAAGAAAGAGAATCATGCAAACATTCAAGAACATTACAGAATTCCAAATAGATTAGACCAGAAAAGAAATTCCTCCTGTCACATAATAGTCAAAACACCAAATTTACAAAACAGTGAAAGAATATTAAAGGAAGTAAGGGATAAAGTCAAGTAACATGTAAAGGCAGACCATTCAGAATTACACCAGACTTCTCACCAGAGACTATGAAAGCTAGAAGATCCTGGGCTGATCTCATACAGACCTTAAGGGAACAAAAATGTCAGCCGAGGATGCCATACCCAATAAAATTCTCAAATACCATAAATGGTGAAATCAAGTTATTCTATGACAAAACCAAATTTAAAGAATGTCTTTCCACAATCCAAGCCCATCAAAGAATAATAGATGGAAAATCCCAACACAAGGAGGGAAACTACATCCTAGAAAAATCAAGAAAGTAATCTTCTTTGAACAAACCCAAGAGAAAATAGCCACACAAACATAAAAATAACATCAAAAATAACAGAAAGCAACAATCACTATTCCTTAATTTCTCATAACACCAATTAACTCAATTCCCCAATAAAAAGATTTAGACTAACAGACTGGATACATAAACAGGACCCAGCATTTTGTGGCATACAGGAAACTTACCTCATTATTAGAGACAAACATTACCTCAGAGTAAAGGTCTGGAATAAAATTGACTTTCAACCAAAAGTCAATAAAAAAGTTAAGGAAGGACACTTCATACTCACCAAAGGAAAAATCTAAAAAGCAGAGCTCTCAACTCTGAACATCTGTGCTCCAAAAGCAAGGCCACCCACATTTATAAAAGAAACTTTTGTGATTGTGAGAGACTTCAATACCCCACTCTCATCAAAGGACAAATATTAGAAACACAATCTAAACAGAGACACAGTGAAACTATCAGAAGTCATGGACCAAAGGGATTTAACAGATATATATATATATATATATATTTTTTTTATAAGTTTATGTATTTTTTCTTTCTTTTTCTTTACAAAACATTTTAATCCTAAAGCAAAAGGATATTTCTTCTTCTCAGGACCTTATGGTTCCTTCTCCAAAACTGACCATATAATTGAGCAAACCTCACCAGATATAAGAAGATTGAAAGAATCCAATGCATCCTATCAGATAACTGCAGATTAAGGCTGGTCTTCAATAGCAACAAAAACATAAGAAAGCCCACAGACACATGGAAGCTGAACAACACTCTACTCAAAGATAACTTGGTCAAAGAAGAAATAATGAAAGAAATTAAAGATTTCCTAGAATTTAATGAAAATGAAAGTACAAATACATAAACTTATAGGACACAATGAAAGCAGTGTCAAGAAGAAACCTCATAGTTCTGAATGCCTCCAAAAAGAAACTGGAGAGAGCATACACTATCAGCTCAACAGCACACTTGGAAGCTCTAGAATAAAGAGAGGCTAATACAACCAATAGGAGTAGAAAGCAAGAAATGATCAAACTCAGGGCTGAATTCAACCAAATATAAACAAAAAGAACTTTAAAAAGTATCAATAAAACCAAGAACTGGTTCATTGAGAAAATCAACAAGATAGATTAACCATTAGCCAGACTAACCAGAGGACACAGAGACGGTATCCTAATTAATAAACTCAGTAATGAAAAAAGAGACATGGCTGGAGAAATGGCTTAGTGGTTAAGAGCATTGACTGTTCTTCCGAAGGTCTTGAGTTCTAATCCCAGCAAACACATAGTGGCTAACAACCCTCTGTAATGAGATCTGATGCCTTCGTATGGGGTGTCTGAAGACACTTACAGTGAGCAAAGCCAAAGTAAGAGGGACTGGAGCAAGTGGGACAGAGCCAGATACAGAAGAAAAAAGTGAATGAAGATAACTGCAGTGCACTTACATATCATAAATAAATAAATCTTTTTTAAAAAGAAAAGAAAAACAAAAGGGAGACTTAACAACACAAACTGTGGAAACTCAAAAAATCATCAAATACTACTACAAAAGCTTATTATACTCAAGGAAATTTGAAAATCTGGATAAAATGAACAATTTTCTAGACAGATACCAGGTACCATATTTAAAACCGAATCAGATAAACCATCTAATTTTATCAGGATTCTATCAGACCTTCAAACAAAACCTATAACCAATATTCTTCATAATGTTCTACAAAATAGAAACAGAAAGAATACTACACAATTTGTTCTACGAAGCCTCAATTACACTTATACTTAAACCACACAAAGACAAAAAAAAGAAAGAAATCCTCAGACCAATTTCCATTATGACCATCGATACAAAAATACTCAATAAAATTCTTGCCAGCAAAATCCACGTACACATCAAAAAGATCATTCACTCTAATCTAGTAGGCTTCATCCCAGGGATGCAGGGATGGTTCAATATATTTAAATCCATCAAAATAAACCACTACATAAACAAACTCAAAGAAAAAAACACATGAACATTTCATTAGATGCTGAAAAAATATTTGACAATATTCAACATCCATTCACGTTAAAAGTCTTGGAAAGAACAAGAATTCAAGGCCCATACATAACCATAGTAAAAGCAATATACAGCAAACCAGTAGCCAACATCAAACTAAATGGAGAGAAACTTGATGCAATCCCACTAAAATCAGGGACTAGACAAGGTTACTCATTCTTTCACTATCTATTCAAGATAGTACTTGAATTTCTATCTAGAGCAATTGAACTACAAAAGGAGGTCAAAGAGATACAAATTGGAAAGCAAGAAATCAAGAGAACAACTAAACCTGATAAACAACTTCAGTAAAGTTCTTACATAAAAAATTAACTCAAAGAAAAAGTGTCTTTCCTCTTCTCAAAGGATAACCAGGCTAAAAAAGAAATTAGGGAAACTACATCCTTCACAATAGTCACAAATAATATTAAATTTATTTAATGGTGGTGTGGCTCTAACCAAGCAAGTGAAAGATCTGTATGACAAGTACTTCAAGTCCCTGAAGAAAGAATTCAAAGATCTCAGAAGATCGAATGATCTCCCATGCTCAGATTGGCAGGTTTAATATAGCAAAAACTGGCTATCCTGCCGAAAACAGTCTATAAATTCAATTCAATCGCCATCAAAATCGCCATCAAAATCCCAAATTAATTCTTCATAGAGTTAGAAAGAGCAATTTGCAAATTCATTTGGAATAACAAAACACAAAGGAAATCCAAAACTATTCTCAACAACAAAAGATTTTTTGGGGAAATCACCATCCCTGACATCATGCTGTACTACAGAGCAATAGCAATAAAAAATTGCATGCTATTGGTAAAGAGAAAGTCAGGAAGATCAATGGAATAGAACTGAAGTCCCAGAAATGAACCTACACACCTATAGTCACTTGTTGTTTGACAAAAGAGCTAAAACTATCCTGTGGAAAAAAAGGCAGCATTTTAAACAACTGGTGCTGGTCCAACTGGTGATCAGCATGTAGAAAATGCAAATCGACCCTTTCTTATCTCCTTGTACAAAGCTCAAGTCCAAGTGTATCAAGGAACTCCACATAAATCCAGATACACTGAAACGTATAGAGAAGAATGTGGGGAAGAGCCTCCAACACATTGGCTCAGGGGGAAATTTCCTGAACAGAAAATTAGCAGCTTACACTCTAAGATCAAGAATTGACAAATTGGAACTCATAAAATTGCAAAGCTTCTGTAAAGCAAAGCACAAAGTCATTAGGACAAAACAACATCCAACAGATTAGTAAAAGATCTTTACCAATCCTACATCTGATAGAGGGTTTATATCCAATATATACAAAAAACTCAAGAAGTTAGACTTCAGAGAATCTAATAACCCTATTAAAAATGGGGTACAGAGCTAAACAAAGAATTTTCAGCCAAGGAATATCAAATGGCTGAGTAACACCTAAAGAAATGTTCAACATCCTTAGTCATCAGGGAAATGTAAATCAGAACAACTCTGAGATTCCACCTCACACAAATCAAAATGGTTAAATCCAAAAACTCAGGTGACAGAAGATGCTGGAGAGGATGAGGAAAAAGAAAAACACTCCATTTTTGGAGGGATTGTAAGCTGGTACAACCGCTCTGGAAATCAATCTGGCAGTTTCTCTGAAAATTGGACATAGTATTACCTGAGGACTGAGCTATACCACTCCTGGGCATATACCCTAAAGATTCCCCAACATGTAAGGACACATGCTCCACTATGCTCATAGCAGCCTTATTTATAATAGCCAGAAGTTGGAAAGTACACAGATGCCATTCTATTGAGGAATGGATACAAAAATGTGGTACATTTACACAATGGAGTACTATTCAGCTACTAAAAAGCATGACTTCAAGAAATTCGCAGACAAATGGATGCAATTTGAAAATTTCATCCTGAGCGAGGTAAAGCAGTCACAAAAGAATGAACATGGTATGTACTCACTGTTATATGGTTATTAGCCGAAAAATTTGAAATACCCAAGAGTCTCTTTGCAGAAACAGTAGGGCTGAGTGTGAGGTCCCAGATGGAGGAATTGGAGAAGGTACTGAAGGGGCTGAGGGAGTTTGCATCCCCAGTGAGGCAGCAACAGTGGCAATTGACCTGACCCCCCAATACTCTTGGAGACAGATCCACAAACCAAAGAATACACATGGAGGGACTCATGGTGCTGGTCACTTATGCGGCAGAGGAGGGTCTTGTTAGGCATCAGGGAAAGAGAGTCCCTTAGGCCTGAGGGTGTTAGATCTCCCAGTATAGGAGAATGCCAAGGAGGGAACATGAGAGTGGGTGGGTGGGAGAATACCCCCAGATGGCAGGGGGAGAGGGAGGAAATGGGGAGGTTCCAAAGGGGAGATCTGGAAAGAGGGAAACATTTGAAATGTAAATAAAGTATAAAAAAAATAAAAAAATTATTTTTTTTTTAAAAAAATGATGAATTCAGCAAATTCATGTAGTCATTGTTTTTAATAGCTGAGTAGTACTCCATTGTGTAAATGTACCACATTTTATCAATCCATTCCTCTGTTGAAGGACATCTGGGTTCTTTCTAGCTTCTAGTTATTATAAATAAGGCTGCAATTAGTTCAGAATTTCTTAGGCAAACGGATGGGACTAGAAAATATCATCCTGTGTGAGGCAACCCAATAACAATAGAACACACAGGGTATGCATTCACTGATAAATGGATATTAGCCCAAAAGCTCCAAATTCACAAGATACTATTCAAAGACCACACGAAGCTCAAGAAAAAGGAAGAATGAAATATGGGTGTTTTGGTCCTTCTCAGAAGAGGGAAGCAAATATGGTGAAAAATGCAGAGCAGAGACTGGAGGAAAAGCCAAACAGAGTCTGTTCCACATGGGGATTCATCCCATATACAGTCATCAAACCACACTATTGTGGATGCCAAAAAATGCTTGCTGAAAGGAGCCTGATAGAGCTGTCTCATGAGAGGCCCTGCCAGAGCCCTACAAATGCAGAGATGGATGCTCACAGCCAACCATTGGTCTGAGCACAAGGTCCCCAATAGAGGAGTTAGAGAAAGGACTGAAGGAGCTGAAGGCATTTGCAACTCCATGGGAACAACAACAACAACAACAACAACAACAACAACAACAACAACCAACCAGACCACTCTCTGCTCCCATAGACTAAGCCACCAAACAAGGATTGCACATGGCTCCAGCTGCATATACAGCAGTGATGGCCTTCTCAGGCATCAATGGGAGGAAAGGTCTTTCATCCTATAAATGCTTGATAGATGCCCCAGTGTAGGGTAGAGGTCAGAGAGGCAGGAATGGGTGGGTGGATGGGGATATTCCCTCCTAGAAGCAGGGGGAAGGGGGCTTGCATAGGGGGTTTCTGGGAGGGGGAAACCATGAAGCGGACAACATTTAAAATGTAAATAAATAAAATATCCAATAAAAAATAAAAATAAAACACTATTAAAAAGAGAAGAAAATATTAACCTCAGTTTCTTTTAAAAAAGAAATTAAAACAAACACTATTGTCTTTATTTCATTTTGCTATACAGACCTTCCTATTCAAAGGATCAAAAAGGTCATCTGTTCAAAAATTTTCAACCAAACTTTGCATCAATCAGTCAGGCATAGCAGCTCTCACACAGAAGGGAAAGTATGCAGGTCAAGAGTTTTTTGGTGCAGGCAGCTGTGAGAATCTCAGAGGAGGTTTGAGTAGGAGGCTGAATCACTGGGGGAGGATAGCTGCTAAGCTGCTGACAGTAATAATCTGCCAGCTCTTCAGCCTGCACACTGCTGATGCTGAGAGTGAAATCTGTCCCAGATCCACTGCCTGAGAAGTGATCAGGGACTCCAGTTTGCCTAGTGGATGCATCGTAGACCAGCAGTTTAGGAGACTGCCCTGGTTTCTGTTGATACCAGGCCATAGCAGTACTCACATTATGCCTGGCCTTGCAGTTCATGGTGACCCTGTCTCCTACTGATGTGGACAGGGATTTGGGAGACTGAGTCATCATAATATCTCTATCAACACCTGCAATCAGAAATAGATAATGAGTAAGCACTTAAATACAAAAAGACTTCATGATACAATCATTGAAATCCAAAAAGACTTTTCTAATTGCATTGTCTGCATAATATTGACTTCCTAAAAAAATAGCTATTTCCCTACAATGAATTACTTTTAAGATAATATAATACTTTTAAATGTCTCACCAGACAACCAGAGCAGTATCAATATGAAGACCTGAGTCTGTGATGATATCTTGATACCCATGCTGGTCTGATGCATTTCAGATCTCACTGCAAAGGCCTGCTTTATAAATTCTAGGCAGCTGATCTGGCCTCTAGAGAACTATGCAAAGTATTCATCAAATAAGGATGTAAATTACATGAGCAAACTGTTGTGAGAGTATCCAGGTTAAATCAACAGCCAAAAATACCATCAAAGACAGTAAGCAATTGCAGAGAAAAAAGTCAACACAGAAGCTCAGGAACCTACTTAGAGCTCTAGATTCTCCTCATGACAGGCTTCCATTAAACTCAAAGAAATTTATAGCCAGTGAGTTTTTCAGAAATAATACAAGAACTACTTTGATCAATCATGAGAAAACACTAAATATGCTAGGCAACAACAGAAAGAAACAGAGGAAGTGGGAAAAAGAAAGGAATGAAAAAAGGGGAAAGGAAGGCAAGAGGAAAGAAAGAAGATAGGAGGTATAGGATGAAGGAGAAGAGAGAAGATTTGGATTAAGGAGTGAAGTAAAAATGTGGAGAGGAGAAAATGAATGGCGGGCATAAAAGAATATTTTTAAAAAGAAAGGAAGGAGGGGAGGGAGGGAGAGAGAGAGAATGGAAGGAAGGAAAGAAAGAAAGAAAGAAAGAAAGAAAGAAAGAAAGAAAGAAAGAAAGAAAGAAAAAGAAAATTAAGGTTTGTTTGGGGGCAGAGAGTTAATTCAGTGGTTAAGATCATTTTCTTCTCGTGTAAAACACTCTGGTTTGACTCATTCCAAGCATTCATATGATGATCATTGGCCATCTGTAAATTTAAGTTAAGCACACACAAAGTACACACATTTACATACATGTGTACACATATGCATACTTACATAGATGCATACATACATACATACAATTTGAGATGTGAGACCTGAGCTTCTGCTCCAACTAAAAAGTTTCCACAGCCCCTTCAGCTTTACAGCTTCTTGTTCCAGTGTCTGTGATCTAAACATGATATTCTGGGCTCCTCCAAAGGGCTTAGGTCAATTCTCCAGCTAACCCTCTAGGTCTAAGTTGACCTCACTCGAATGCTCCTGTGATTCCTAGTGGTCATTCCATGGTACTGGCATATTCAATATGCTGGGTTCTTCTGCTGCACCTAGACTTCATCAATAGTCTTTCATAGGTTCTCTTTATGGTGTTAAGCCACAACTTCTTTGCAATACTGGGTCATCAACTGTAATTGAGGCTATACTTTCATCAATGAGGTTGATTAAAGGCCTGTATATGACAGACTATGACTGACATTCTTAAATATGTGTGGATAACAAAGCTTCCATTAAGTCTACTATTATCTTAGGGCAAAGTGGTTAATCAATCTACAAATGTACATAGTTAAGAAATGGTAGATATGGGGACCTACTGCTTTCTGCTGTAATAGAGGACCATTGGTTGGTTCCCAGCATCTATGTCAACTAGCTCAAAACCTACTGCAACTACAGATCCATGGGTTCTAATTTCCTCTTCTGACTGCTATCGGCACACCCTCATGCACATATTTTCACTCCTAAACACAATTTAAAATAAAATAATTCTGTAAAAAAAAAGAAAGAAAGAAAGAAAGAAAGAAAGAAAGAAAGAAAGAAATATTAGGTGACACTAGCAGGATTTCTTCTTATCAATGGAAAGTTACTTACAGCAATGATTAATGACGAGTTTAATTCACAGCCCCTACATGGTAGAAGGAAAGAACAGATTTCTCCAGTTGTCTTCTGGTCTACACTCACACACACACACACACACACACACACACACACACACACACCATAATAATAATAAATGATTTTTGTTAAGTTTTCAGTAATGTAGTTTGTATTCATTTTCCTTTTAAAATTCAAAACTTTTTTGAAAGGAAACAGTACATACTAAGAGATAGGAAAGTCAGAGGTAGAATGACGGTGGAGGGAATAGGCAGAGATGTGGTCAGGTAGATGGGGAAGAAGGCATGGAAAATATCAGATGATGAATATATGTTATGTTAGTAAAAATTTATGTGACAAATAATAAGAATCAATCATGAAGATCTAATTTTTTTTCAGATATGATTAAATCATAAAGCATATAGAATAGAACACACATACATATCTGTTTATAAAGTGATTGTTTCATTATTAGAGATCTTTTTCCAAACAAGCTTAGAGCTCTGTGTTGAGATTTCAGAGAATAACAAAAATCTGACAGACTAAGCCTCAGTGAGCTGCAACCCCAGGAGGATTTTGTTCACCCCTGAAGCACTATGGGACAAAGCTCCCTACCTTATACACAGTAATAGGTTGCAGCATCATCGGCCTCCACAGAATGGATGGTGAGGGTGAAGTCAGTCCCAGACCCACTGCCACTAAACTAGTATCAGCCAAAAATTCACTAGAACATCACTTGTATCTTATAGGAGTCTGCAATTCTATTTTATTAAATCTATTCCCTGTAGTTTTTCTGAGGTGTGATATGTGAGAATGCAAAATAAATGTATGGTGTAAAGAATATAAGATATTTCAATAACAATTTGATTCCTTGATATTATACACACTCAATGATAATGTGTTCTAAGAGGGAATAAAAATACTCAATGAAGAGTAGTAATATAATCACTTTCTAGGATAATTTCTGATTTGATTTAATCTCTATGTTTTCACGTGGAGGTGTCTATATTTGTTCATATTCATTTGTGAGGGAAACGTCTCTTGCCATGGCATGGAAGTGGATATCAGGGGACAATATTCCATGTGGCTGTTGCTTTTGACCTTATCTAAGACTGTGTTCAAAATTCTCATGAAAGACACCCGGGCCCAGTGTCTTCTAACAATTCTCTTGTCTCTGTATCTCATGTGCCATAGCATCACTTCAAGTACAGTTACATGTTGCTGCTATATCTCATCATATGTGGGTTCCTGGTGTGTAAACCAGGTCCTCACTCTTATGTGGGAAGCTCTTTATCCATAGAACTACTGCAAACTCACTTCTTAATAAAACCATTGGAAGAATATTCTTCAGGTTGAATGTAAACAGTACTGAGGTAAATACAGGACTTTAGAAATGGAACAAAAGAGCTGTATGAAGGAGATATATAAAGATTCATGTAAAAGACTCTTTTGTACATATTTGTGTCCAAGATTATTAAGGTTTGTTGTCCTAGTGATAAAAAGCTAATCAAAGATTAGTTTTAGTTTAAAGTCTATTTTGTCAGATATTAGAATGGCTATACCAGCTGGTTCCTAGGGTCCACTTTATTGGCATACCTTTTTCCCTTCTTTTACTGTAAGGTAATGTATATTCTTGATGTGAAGGAACAAAGGTATAAAGGTATATTTTCGATGCAACAGAAAGATGGATGCTATTTTCAAGCCTGATCGATTGTCTGTGTCTTATTTGGGAATTCATACCATGAATGTTGCATTATCTATGCTGAGTGTTTTTTAGTTCCTGGTGATCTGAAATT
Organism: Rhynchomys soricoides; assembly: GCA_019843965.1. Lineage (NCBI taxonomy): Eukaryota > Metazoa > Chordata > Mammalia > Rodentia > Muridae > Rhynchomys > Rhynchomys soricoides. Next base: position 103,677 of record JADRCH010006894.1, read on the forward strand.
ATTTATTCCTTTGAGTATTCTGTAATATTTTTTCTTCTTACTAGTTGTTTAATATTTTCATCATGTAGAGTTTCTTCTTTGGCCCAATCAAATTGTCAGTGTTTTCCACATGCTTCTTGTACCTTGATAGGCACATCCTACTTTATATTTGGGAACATTTTTTTTATGATTTTGTTGAAAGTATTTTCTGTACCTTTGATCCGGTTTTATTCCCCTTCTATTACAATTTACCCATAGACATAGCCTTTGTGTGGAATCCTGAATTACCTGGATGGTTTTTGCCTAGGATTGTATAAATTAAGCATTTTTCTTTTTGTTTCTTAGTTATGAAAGGTGTTTTAGTTTTTTGTTGGGGTACTTATTTTTATTTTATTTTTTCTTTCTATTGATTCTTTGTGAGATTCATGTTAAGAAATGCAGTCCTGCTCACTTATTTTTATTTTATTTTTTCTTTCTATTGATTCTTTGTGAGATTCATGTTAAGAAATGCAGTCCTGCTCATCTCCCGTCTGTAGTCTCATAGTTTTCAAAGCCAAGTTAAAAGGGGTTCTTAAATATTTCAAAATCCCTTTTAGACCACCAACCAAGTGTAGGAGAGGAAAATGGCTAATAGGACAAGGGAAACATGGACCTACTTAGAAGTAGTGCCATGGGGCAATTCCAGTCTTCATTGTCTACAGTACAGTCTACTAGCAAAACAGCAAACATGAATCCACAGCAGCAGCTATATCCAAAATAAACCATGAGGCTCTGATGATCATTTATCAAAGCATCTAAAAGCAGTTGGAACACCACCAGAAGTTCTTTGGTGCACATTTCTCTATTAAGGCATGACAAGTGAAGACCAGTATCAGTGAAGCCAAATAAAGGCCAGCAAAGCGAACCAATGCCAGAACATCATCCACAGTCTATTATCTTATATTTATATTATTTCCAAACATCACTTCTCCTCTCAAGCGTCTGCTCCAGTGTAATTATAAAATGCCCATTCACCAGACAGCTTCCAGAAAACATCACATGACACAATTATCTCCAACAAAACCAGAAATTCTCACATTACCTGTCCCCTTATAACTGACCTCTGCCCTTGCAACTCCCCCAAAATAAAATATACAAACAAACAAACAACAACAACAAAGCATAGAAGGCATTTTTTCATAGTAGCTGTAATATGTCACAGTGTGCCTCACAATATAACTCTATCCACACATGTTCACTTGCAAATGTTCATTGTAATGAGTCATTGGTCAGGTTCAAGATCTTTGGCTTCTGTGACACCATCAGTATTTGAACGTCATCAAAACTCATCTTAGTTACGTGTTGTTCTCCTGTGTGACCCAAAGAGCCTACAACTTTGGGTTAGCAAAAAATGGCCTTTTCACAAATCCCAACTATTTGGAGATAATATAGATTTTGGAATGGACAAATTCAGAGACCTGGATCTGGGCCTGGGTGGTATCTGAGCTGATTGGACTGAAAGATCTCCCTTATCAGCACCACCAGGGTTAGCTCTTTAGCTACGCCACCCAATGCCAACATTTGCATGGAACAAGGCCACATTTTCCACATTCATGGCATCTGAACAAGAACTGTTATGCTCTCACATGCTTCCAGAGCTAACTCCACTGTGCTAATCTATCAAGGTTTGCAAAGATGTGGGGCCAACTCATCTGCTTTCATAATCCCAGGACCAAATGTCCTGACTGCCTTGGGTAGCAAGGGGAAATTTGGCAGAGGAAACACTATTCCACCCTCCAGGAGTCTAGGCCAACTCACAGCAGAGGAGAGATTATCAGGTACTTCTTCTAGAATGCTTCAGTGTCTCTTCTACCTCCTGTATTCTGTTAGGGAGACTTATTACTGAGTTTTTTTACTTCCAAATACTATTTCCACTTTCATGTCATAAACTGTTTTATTCATTTCATTCCAAAATTTGTATTTTCATAGATTTCATTAATGGAATTATTTTTTCTTAAAGGCTTTGAAAATATTCATAATACCCATATTGAATTTTTCATCTTGCATTTCTGCAACATTGAATTTCTTGAGTCTACCTATAGCATGGTTGTTGGCTTCTGACAGAAGCATATTCTCTTATGTTCTTTTCATTACATTTTTGTTCTGCTGGTTAGGTTTGGAGTGATTGTTTTTCTAAGTGTTGACATCTGGTCTTGCCTATGTTGCCTAGTATTATATTCCTTGAATATGAAAGAATCCCTTGAATTTGTTGCCATATCTGGATCTTAGAAATATTTGGTGGCTCTGGGCTGTCTGTAGAGAGCACATATGAGTTTCTGCCAGATGTTGCCAATATTAGTCTTGAATGGAATGTGTTTCAATGTATTAGAGATTGACAGAAGTGGAGATGGTCTCAAAGGTGTGGTCAGAGTGGCTCCAACTGATCCATAGAAAAAAGGAAAGCTGGGTCTCCCATGAAGTTTGAATAGGCCCCTCAAAGATGTCTGGTAGAGTGCTTGGAATGAGAATAAGGAAGAGGAATTAGAAAACAGGAAGGACAGTGAGAATGTCTTACCTGATTCCTACTGCAAGAGAGAAAAAGAGGGGTCCAACAAAAGAAACTGTGGGGTAACTCTGGATTTGAGGCAGAAAGATGATCTGTTTCAGGGCTGAGCATGAGATTGGCTAATTGGATAGAGATAGATGAAGGAGAGTGAATATCATCTATATAATTTCAAGGCTGTGGATGCCAGCTGGTTTTCAGTCACAGAGTACCCCAGGGTTTGATGGGTGGAAAAAAATGAATTGAATGTGGGAAATTGGCTAAAGATTTGTGGGGCCCCCAGGAATGGGGCCAGAAATGGAAGACAGGCCCCAGAAAGTGTGCTGCTACAGGTCTGGGAATGAGACCTGGGTTTGGAATTGATAAACAGAAGGGGAATGAAGATTGCTTAGCTGATTCCTAGGCTGGCAAGGCCAAGAAGGTTCCATGCAGATAGACTAAAATATCTCTTCTATTCTAAGAGACTGAACTTTTGTTGGGCATCATATCTATGCTTCTTAATATATCCTAAAGTCATTTAAGACTGATATCCTCCTGATACTTAGCATGTTTGTTTAGCCTGCCTTTAAGAGGACAATTTAAGAGCCCTTTTTGCCAAGATGGTGCCAAAAGTGAAGAAGGAAGTTCCTGTCCTTCCCAAAGCCAAATCCAAAGCAAAGTAGGCCTTGAAAGCTAAGAAGGCAGTGCTGAAAGGTGTAGACAACCACAAAAAGGAAAAGATCCAAATGTCACACATTTCCCAGGGGCCCAAGACTCTGCAGCTCCAGAGGCAGCCAAAATATCCTTGAAAGAGTGTACCTAGGAGAAACAAGCTTGACTACTATGTTATCATCAAATTTCCTCTGACTGCACAGCCAGCTATGGAGATAATAGAGGCAACAATATGCTTGTCTTCATTGTAGATGTCAAAGCCAAGAAGTACAAGATCAAACAGGCCATGAAGAAACTCTTTGACATTGATGTGGCCAAAGTTAATACCCTGGTAAGGCCTGACAGGGAGTAGAAAGCTTATGTTTACTTGGATCCTGATTATAATGCTCTAGATGTTGCCAACAGAATTGGGATCATCTAAACTGAATTCAGAGGGCTAATTCTAAGTATACACTTTTGTCACCTCAAAAAAAAAAAAAGAGAACAATGCAATAATAAACCTTAACTGCCTTCACTTTCCCATGTAATCAACATTCACAACCTGTGCTAATGCATGGCTTCATTAAACAGGACTTTACAACAGATTAAGTTAAACATTCCAACTGACCTTAACTGACTCAGATAACAATATGACAAACATTATTGTTTTTCAAGCAATATACACATGGGAAAAGCAATAACACAACATTTATAGTGGACATTTGTTTTATAAGATTCCTTTAAATCTCTATTTTTGTTGCTTTCAGGAAATGATTATTAGAACGTACATACCTTACTCTGTGTCATGGGAATTGAAGAATACATAAATTCTGGTTGCAGCAAAGCATTAGCACAGGTTGTGAATCACATGATGGTTTCTGTGCTCTTCAGTAAATGCAGAGCAAAATTGACACAAGGACAGACTCACAAAACAACCTTCAGTCAGAGCCAATTTCAGAATCATCAACAGACAGGATGGAAGACACAAAGCATGAAATGGAGAATTCAAATCTGGACTAGATATGGGCTTATTGACACCAAGGAGAAGTATTTTTATTTCTTCCCTTAATGCAACACTGTTGTACTATTTATGCTTCTGAGTATATGGTACATGTGTTGAAACTGACTGTAAGTTCTGTGTAGACACGTGACTGTAGAAAACCAGTATGTCATTACCCTGCACAATAAAGTAGCTATGGATTTAACATTCTCATTCCTGGGATCTAAGTTAAAAGATGTTGAACAATCATCTCAGGTAAAAGGTACCATCAAGAAGAAAATCTACACTCAAACATAATTACTATTGATCTGATGAGGCTTGGACTTTGGGGAAATCAAGATGGGCAACTGGTTTGGAAGAACAATTTTGGGCATTCTGTTTTTTAGACCTAAAGGAAAACACCCAAGAATCCCAAAACAAGACCTACTTACTTGGTCTAAAATTGTGTCCAGGCTCAGCTCCAGTTGGACTCTAGACACATTTCTGGTGGTTAGATAAAAGCTAGCACTAATCAGAACCTTGTCAAATAGATCAATTCTCTTGTCTCTGAAAGAAAGAACAAGGGACTCTCATTGATACACACCTGTTCGCATATCAAAGGCCATGCTAGCCCCCAGACTCCCTCAATATCTGTGCATAAGTATTTCTTACAGATTTCAAAGCACAAGCTACCATCCTGACCAGTTTCACATGCCCCATTATGCTAGTTCCTATACTGCTGTAGGTCACAGTTTTCCATGCTCCTAGATCCCTGCTTTTTATAATGACAAGGTTCCCTTGTCCAACTATTCTTTACTTTTCTCATCCTTACTATTCTTTCTTATTATGTTTCAGCCTGCTCCCAAGGGAAGGAGCCAGCCATGTCCACTATGCTTCTTTTTGTCTCTGCTTTGAACTCTTCCACAGGCCTCTGGATGTTTATTTGTTCTTTTTTAAATTATTATTATTGGATATTTTCTTTATTTATATTTCAAACATTTTCATCTTTCCAAATCTGCCTTTCAGAAACCACCTATCCCATTACCCCTACCCCTGCCTCTATGAGGGTGCTCTGCTTTCCACCCACCCACTCTCATCACTGGCATTCCCCTACACTGGGGCATCGAACACCTTCAGGCCCAAGGGCCTCTCCTCCCACTGATGTCCAAAAAGGCCATCCCCTGCCAAATATGCAGCCAGAGCCATGGGTAATTCCATGTGTATGTATTGGTTGGTGGTTCAGTCCCCAGGAGCTCGGAGAGGTCTACCCTGATGACACTTTTGCTCCCTCCATGGGAGAGCAAATCCCCTCAGCTCTTTCAGACCCTTTTCCAACTCCCCCATCGGGGACCCTGTGCTCAGTACAATGGTTAGCTGCAAACATCCTCTTCTATATGTGTCAGGCTCTGGCAGAACCTCTCAGGAAACAGTCATATAAAGCTCCCATTATCAAACACTTCCCAGCATTGACAATAGAATCCACGTTTGGTGTCTCTATAATGGATGGATCACCAGGTGGAGAAGTCTCTGGATGGCCATTTCTTGAGTCTCTGCTCCACATTTTATCTCCATATTTCTCCTGTGAGTATTTTGTTCTTCGTTCTAAGAAGCAACGAGGCATACATATTTTGGTATTCCTTCTTCTTGAGCTTCATATGGTCTGTGACTTGCATCTTGGGTATACCAAACTTTTGGGCTAATATCCAAGTATCAGTGAGTACATAATTGTACTGCTGTTGTTTTGTGACTGAGTTACCTCACTCAGGATGATATTTTCAAATTCCATCCATTTGCCTGTGAATTTCATGAAGTCATTGTTTTTTATAGCTAAGTAGTACTCAGTTGCATAAATGTATCACATTCTCTGTATCTTTTCCTATGTTGAGAGCATTTGAGTTGTTTCCAGCTTCTGGCTGATATAAATATTGTTGCTATGAACATAATGGCGCATGTGTCCTTATTACATGTTGGAGTATCTTCTGGGTATATGCCCAGGAGTGGGATATCTGGGTCCTCAGGTAGTACTATGTCCAATTTTCTGAGAAACCACCAGACTGATTTCCAGAGAGGTTGTATCAGCTTGCATTCACACCAACAATGGAGGAGTGTTCCTCTTTCTCCACATCCTAGCCAACATCTATTGTCACCTGAGTGACAGATCTTAGCCATTCTGCCTGGTGTGAGGTAGAATCTTAGTGTTGTTTTGATGTGCATTTCCCTGATGACCAAGGACTTTGAACATTTCTTTAGGTGCTTTTGAGCCACTTGAGTTTCCGTAGTTGAGAATCCTCAGTTTAGCTCTGTTCCTCATTTTTTCATAGGGTTATTTGGATCTCTGAATTCTAACTTCTTGAGTTCTTTGTATACATTGGATATAGCCTTCTATCCAATGTAAGATTGATAAAGATATTTTCTGAATCTGTTGGTTGCCATTTTGGTCTGTTTACAGTATCTTTTGCCTTACATAAGCTTCACAATTTTATGAGGTCTCATTTGTAACTTCTTGATCTTTGAGCATAAGCCATTGGTGTTTTGTTCAGGAAATTTTCCTTTGTTCCCATGTGTTTGAGACTTTTCCCCACTTTCTCTTCTATTAGAATCACTGAATCTGGTTTTATGTGGAGGTCCTTGATCCACTTTGAATTGAGCTTTGTACAAGGAGATAAGAATAAATCAATCTACATTCATCTACATGTTGATTGCCAGTTGAACCTGAACTATTTGTTAAAAATTCTGGATGTTTTTAGCTCTGTTGTCATAGATCAAGTGACCATAGGTATGCAGATTCATTTCTGGGTCTTCAATTCTATTCCATTGATCTATCTGACCATCACTGTGCCAATACCATGCACGTTTTATCACTATTGCTCTGTAGTACACCTTGAGGTCAGAGAGAGTGATTCCCCCAGAATTTCTTTTATTCCTGAGAATAGTTTTCCCTATCCTGTTTTTTTTTGTTGTTGTTGCTGTTGTTATTCCAAATGAATTTGAGAATTGCTCTTTTGAGTTCTATGAAGAATTGAGTTGAAAGTTTGATGGGAATTGCATTGAATCTATTGATTGCTTTTGGCAAGATGGCCATTTTTGCTATATTAATCCTGACAATTCATGATCATGGGAGATCTTTCCAACTTCTGAGGTCTTCTTCAATTGCTTTCTTCAGAGACTTGAAGTTCTTGCCTTACAGATCTTTCACTTATTTGGTTAGAGTCATATCAAGATATTTTATATTGTTTGTGACTATTGTGAAGGGTGTTGTTTCCCTAATTACTTTCTCAGCCTGTTTATCCTTTGAGTATAGGAAGGCTGCTGATTTGACATAATATTATACCCACGCACTTTGCTGAAGTTGTTTATCAGGTTTAGAAGTTTTCTGGTGGAATTTTTGGGGTCACTTAAATGTACTATCATATCATCTGCAAATAGTGATATTTTGACATCTTACTTTCCAATTTATATCCCTTTGACCTCCTTTTGTTGTTTAATTGCTCTAGCTAGAATTTCAAGTATTATATTGAATAGATAGGGAAAGAGTGGGCAGTCTTGTCTGGTCCTTAATTTTAGTGGAACAGCTTCAAGTTTCTCTCCATTTAGTTTGATGTTGGCTACTGGTTTGCTGTATATTGCTTTTACTATGGTTATGTATGGGTCTTGAATTTATGATCTTTTCAAGATTTTAACATGTGTTTTTTTCTGAGTTTGTTTATGTAGAGGATTACTTTGATGAATTTCTATATATTGAACCATCCCTGGATCCCTGGGATGAAACCTTCTTGATCGAAGTGCATGATCATTTTGATGTATTCCTGAATTTGGTTAAATTCGAATTTTATTAAGTATTTTTGCATCGATATTCATAAGGAAAACTGGTCTGTAGTTCTCTTTCTTTGTTGGGTCTTTGTGTGGTTTTGGTATCAACGTAATTGTGGCTTCATAGAATGAATTGGGTAGTCTTCCTTCTGTTTCTATTTTGTGGAATAGTTTGAAGAGTATTGGTATTAGGTCTTCTTTGATGTTCTAATAGAATTCTGTACTAAACACATCTGAACCTGGACTTTTTTTGGTTGGGAGACTTTTAATGACTGCTTCTATTTCTTTAGGGGTTATGGGACTGTTTAGATGATTTATCTGATCCTGGCTTAACTTTGGTATTTGGTATCTATCTAGAAAATTGTCCATTTCATTCAGATTTTTCAGTTTTGTTGATTATAGTCTTTGGTAGTAGGATTTGAAGATTTTATGAATTTCCTCTGTTTCTGTTGTTTTTTCTCCCTTTTTGTTTCTGATTTTGTTAATTTGGATACTGTCTCTGTGCCCTCTGGTTAGTCTGGCTAAAGGTTTATCTACCTTGTTGATTTTCTCAAAGAATATTGAAAGCAGTAAAGAAAAAAGGTCAAGTAGCATTTAAAGGCAGACCTGCCAGAAATGCACCAGACTTCTCACCAAGACTATGAAAGCCAGAAGATATTGGACAGATATCATACATACCCAAAGAGAACACAAATGCCACCCCAGGCTATCAAACTTGCAATTACTGTAGATGGAGAAACCAAGGTAATACAAGTCAAAACCAAATTTAAACAATATCTTTCCACAAATCCATTCTACAAAGGTAATAGAATCAAAAGTCCAACACAAAGAGGGAAACTACCATAGGAAAAAAAAAGAATATAATCTTCTTTCAACAACCCCAAAAGAAGATAGCCACACAAACATAATTCCACCTCTAACAACAAAAATAACAGTAACAAACAATCATTAGTCTCTAATATCTCTCAATAACAATTGACTCTGTTCCCTAATAAAAAGACATAGTCTAACAGACTGGATACATAAACAAGGTCTAGCATTTTGCTGCATAAGGGAAACACACCTCAGAGACAAACACAGCTATTACCTCAAAGTAAAAGGATGGGAAATTTTTTTCAAAGCAAATGGTTCCATGAAACAAGCTGGAGTAGCCATTCTAATATCCAACAAAATAGACTTTCAACCAAAAGTTTTCAAAATAGACAGGGAAGGATGCTACATAAATATCAAAGGAAAAAGCCACCAAGATGAACTCTCAACTCAAACATCTATGCTCCAAATGCAAGGGCACCCACAGTTGTAAATGAAATGATACTAAAGCTCAATGCAAACATGGAACTTCACACAATAATAGTTGGAGATTTCAACACCCCACTCTCAACAATGGACAGACCATGAAAAAAGAAACTAAACAGAGACACAGTGAAATTAGTAGAAGTTAGGAACCAAATAGATTTAACAGAAATCTATAGAAAATTTCACCCTAAAACAAAAGAATATACCTTCTTCCCAGCACCTCCTGGAACCTTCTCCAAAATTGACCATTCAATTGGTCACAAAGCATACCTTAACAGATATAAGAAGACTGGAATAATCCCATGTATCCTATCAGATTACCACAGACTAAGGCTGGTCTTCAACAGCAAAACAAAAACAAAAACAAAAAACAACCAAAAGGCTCACATACACATGGAAGCTGAATAATGCTCTACTCAATGATAACTTGGACAAGGAAGAAATAAAGAAATTAAATACTTTAGAATTTAATGAAAATGAAGACAAAATATACCAAAATTTATGGGATACAGATAAAGCAGTGCTAAGAGGAAAACTCAGAGATCTGAGTGTATGGAGAGAGCATACACTAGCAGCTCAACAACTCATCTGAAAGCTCTAGAACAAAAAAAAGGAAATACACAATATAAGGGTAGACAGCAGGAAACGATCAAACTCACAGCCGCAATCAACCAAGTAGAAACAAATGAACTATACAAAGAATCAAGAAAACCAAGAGCTGGTTCTTTGAGAAAATCAACAAGATACATAAACCGTTAGCCAGCCTAACCAGAGAGCATAGAAACAGTATCCAAAAAATAAAATCAGGAATGAAAAGGGACACATAACAACAGAAACTGAGAAAATTAAAAAAATAATCAAATCTTACTACAAAAGACTATACTCAACTAATCTGGAAAACCTGGATGAATTGGATGATTATCTAGATAGACACCAAATACCAAAGTTAAATCAGTATCAAATAAACCATCTAAATAGCCCAATAACTCCCAAGGAAAGAGAAGCAGTTATTAAAAGTCTACCAACCAAAAAAAAAAAAAAAAAAAAAAAACCCCAGGGCCAGATGGTTTTAGTACAAAATTCTATCAGACTTTCAAGGAAGATCTCATACCAATACTCCTCAAACTATTCCAGTAAATAGAAACAGAAATAACACTACTCAATTATTTCTATAAAGCCACAGTTACACTGATGCCTAAACCACAAAAAGACCCAACAAAGAAAGAGAACTTCGGACCAATTTCCTTTATGAATACTGATGCAAAAATACTCAATAGAATTCTCACAAACTGAATCCAAGAACACATCAAAATGATCATCCTCCATGATCAAGAAGACATTATTCAAGTAAAGGAGGGATGGATCAATATATGGAAAGCCATTAATGTAATCTACTATATAAACAAAATCAAAGAAAAAAAACCATATGATCAACTCACTATATGTTGAAAAATCCTTTGAAAAACACAACATCCATTCATGTTAAAAGGATTGGAGAGATCAAGAATTCAAGGAACATACCCAAATATAATAAAAGCAATATACAGCACACCAATAGTCAACATCAAAATAAGTGGAGAAAAACTCAAAACAATCCCACTAAAATCAGGAACAAGACAAGGCTGCCACTCTCTCCCTACCAATTCAATATAGTACTTGAAGTTCTAGCCAGACCAATTAGAAAACAAAAGGAGATCAAAGGTATACAAATTGTGAGGGAGGAAGTCAAGATATCACTATTTGCAGATGATATGATAGTATACATAAGCGGCCCCAAAAACTCTACAACAGAGCTCCTACAGCTGGTAAACAGCTTCAGCAAATTGGCTGGATATAAAATTAACTCAAACCAGTCAGTGGTCTTACACTCAAAAGATAAAAGTGCTGAGAAAGAAATTAGGAAAACAAGACCCTTCACAATAGTCACAAGTAATATAAAATATCTTGCTGTGACTCTAACAAAATAAGTGAAAGATCTGTATGACAAGAACTTCAAGTCCCTGAAGAAAGAAATCGAAAGAACTCAGAAGATGGAAAGATCTCCCATTCTCATGGATTAGCAAGATTAATATAGTAAAAAATGGTAATCCTACCAAAAGCAATCTAAAGATTCAGTGCAATCCCCATCAAAATTCCAATTCAATTCCTCATAGATTTAGAAACAGCAGTTGTCAAATTCATTTGGAATAACAAAAAACTTAGGATATCAAAAACTTTTCTCAACAATAAAGAAGTTCTGGGGGAATCACCATACCTTACCTTAAGCTATCATAAAGCAACAGTGAAAATAACTGCAGAGTATTGGTACAGAGATATGCAAGTAAATCAATGCAATAAAATTGAAGACCCAGAAATGAACCAACACACCTAGGATCACTTGGTCTGTGACAAAGAAGCTAAAAACATCCAGTGGAAAAAACACAGCATATTCAGCAAATGGTGCTGGCTTAAGTGGAGGTCTGCATGTTGAAGAATGCAAATTGACCTATTCTTATCTCCTTATACAGAGATCAAGTCCAAGTGGATCAAGAACCACCACATGAATCGAGATATAATGAATCTACAGAAGATAAAGTGGGAAAGAGCCTCGAACACATGGGTACAGGAAAAACTTCCTGAACAGAGCACCAATGGCTTATGCTTTAAAAGCAACAATCAATAAATGGGACCTCATAAAATTGCAAAGTTTTGGAAAACAAAAGACACTGTCAATAGGACAAAATGGCAACCAAAAGATTGGGAAAAGATCTTTACCAACCCAACATCCAATTGAGGGCTAATATCCAAAATACACAAAGAACTCAAGAAGGTAGACTCCAGAGAACCAAATAACATAATTAACAAGTGGAGTAAACAACTTAACAAAGAATTCTCAAATAAGAAATCGTGAATGGCTGAGTAGCACCTAAAGAAATGTTCAAAATCCTTACTCATCAAGGAAATGCAAAACAAAATGACCCTGAGATTCTACCTCATACCAGTCAGAATGGCTAAGATCAAAAACTCAGGTAACAGCAGATGTTGGCAAGGATTTGGAAAAAGAGGACCACCCATACACTGCTGGTGAGACTGTAGGCTGGCAAAACCACTCTGGAAATCAGTGTGGCAGTTCCTGAGAAAATTGGAAATCATTCTACCTGAGGACCCAGCTATACCACTCCTGAGCATATACCCAATAGATGCTCCAACCTATAACAAGGAAACATGCTCCACTATGTTCATAGCAGCCTTATTTATAACTGACATTAGCTAGAATCCACCCTGTTGTCCTCAACAAAAGAAAGGATACAGAAAATGTGGTACATATACACAATGGAGTACTAAGCAGCAATTATAAACAACAACTTCATGAAATTTGCAGGCAAATGGATGGAACTAGATAATATCTTCCTGAGTAAGGTAAACCAGACCCAAAACAACACACATGGTATGTACTCACTAATAAGTTGATATTAGCCCAAAACCTTGCAATGCCCATGCTAAAACCCACAGACCATATGGAGTGTAGAAGGAAGGAGGACCAGGGTGTGATGCTTCAGTCCTGCATTAAGGGTAGAACAAGATGATTGTGATTCATAGAGGGAGAGGGGGACCTGGGAGGGAGAAAGGAGGATGAGGAAATAAGAGGGCAGTAACAGTAACTTGAGGAGTGAGAGAAAGGTGCATAGGGTCAGAAAATCAAACAAAAATATATAGCAGGGGTAATGAGGAACTGGGGATAAACATTGGATGGTCCCAGACACCAGAAAAAAGTGAGGCTCTTAAGACACAACAGGGATGACTTTACCCAGAATGCACAGCGATGTGGGAGATAAAACCTGTTGAGACCACCTCCAGTAAATAGGCATAGCCCTTTGTAGAGGGATAGGGCCACCCATCCATCCCAAAGTTTTTAACCCAGAAATGTTCCTGTCCAAAAGAAGAACAGGGACTAAAAAAGGAACAGAGTCTGAAGGAAGGACCAACCAGAGACTGTCCCACCTGGTGTTCTGTCATGTCTGCAGACACCAAACCCAACACTGTTGCTGTGGTCAAGAGACACTTGCTGACAGGAACCTAGTATGGTGGTTCCTTGGGATTTCTGGCTATCAACTGACCAAAGCAAATGTGGATGCTTGGAGCCAACCATCAGACTGAGCTCAGAGAATCTGCTGGGGGTGCTGGCAGAAGGACTGGAAGAGAAGAGGGGGATTGCAACTCCATTGGAAGAGCAACATAGGCTGGCCTGACAACCCAGTGCTCCCAGACTCTAGACCACCAACCAAGGAGTGTACCCAGAGGAATATGTGGCTCCAGATACTTATGTAGCATAGGATGGCCTTGTCTGGCAGCAATGGAAGGGGAGGCCTTGGGTCCTGGGGAGATTTGATGCCCAATGTATGGGAATGCTGGAGCAGTGGGGCAGGAGAGTATGGAAGGGTGGGGGAGCACTCGCATACAAGCAAAGGGGAAGGGGGAGGAGGATGTGGCATGGGCTGTTGCAGGAGGGGTAAGCGGGAAGTGGGATATCATGCAATGGGGAGTGTTGGTGAAGGGGGTAAATGGGAAGTGGGATATCATTTGAGATGTAAACAAATGGAAATATTAATAAAAAAACAAAGAGTCAGAAAACAAAAAGAAAAGTTAGAAAAAGATGGATACCATTAAGGGAGTAAGAAAAGCCTCTAGGAACTAAACAATGCAAAAAAGAAAAAATTTATACTTTCCAAACCAAGACACAGTTTACTGATATTACCACATCACCACATAGGGTCTTACATTGAATACCAGATTTACAGAGCTTTAAAAAGATAAATAACTTATGTTCAATCTACCTAGTTTGTGGTAAATTGTTACAGAAGGAATGGAAAAATAAAACTGTTGTTTTTTTTTCCTGCACTTTAGTGTATAGTATTTTTATACCAAAGACACAAGAGGCATTGAATACATTACTTTTTACTGGGCTCTGTAAACTTTTGCTTCAGTATTTTAGACAAACCAAGTGTCAGGCAGAAGGGGGAAGTGTGCATGCCTATGGATGTGTGTGTTGTACACACCCATTTAAACTCTCTAGGAGCTTTGTGTAGGAGGCTAAAGCACTGTAGGAGGAAGATCATAATGGTGCTGACAATATTGAACTGCCAGGTCTTCAGCCGGCACACTGCTGATGGTGGGAGTGAAATTTGTCCTAGATCCACTGCCTGTGAAGCGATCAGGGACTCTGTATTCCCTAGTAGATACCCAGTATATCAGCAGTTTAAGATACTGCCCTGGCTTCTGCTGGTACCAGGCCAAGTAGTTCCTTCGGTATCCATTCCATAAAAAACTCTGACTAGACTTGTAGCTCACAGTGACCTTCTCTCCTACCGACACAGCCAGGAAGGATGGAGACTGGATCATCACAATGTCCCCACAGGAACCTGCAATAGTGAGTAGACAGTGAAAATGCATACATACACAAACATAGATTATAATAACAGTTGAAATTTATCATTTGAATGTCCTTATAATGTCAGAATGTCAGAACATTATTATGTAAGAAATATTACATACTGGAACATATTGCAAATTTCTTATAACAAAAATGAAACTTTGAAAATATTTTAATACTTTAAATTTCTTACCAGATACCCAGAGCAACAGGAACATGAGAACCTGGGTCTGAAATTTCATCTGGCTTCACTAGCCTGTCTGATGCAATCCAGTCACAATGCAGAGGCCTGGCTTATAAATTCTGAGCAGCTAGGCTGTGTTGAAGGAACCCATGCAGAGCAGACAGAAAATACAAAAGCAAATGCCTCACAGTGTGTTTGTGAGTTCCTGGTGTCACTCAAGAGGCAAAAATGCCATCAAAGAGAGCATGAGGAAACACTGAAAGTTATTGTCTTTCTCATAGCCAACAGAAGGTACTACAGGATCTAATAGGTTTGGGTTAAAATACAAGATATAGTTAGATCAGGTGACTTTTGTAAAAATTTTAGGAGACCTATCTCAGATCAACAATTCTAGATAAGATATGCTGAGAAAATCACAGGAATACAAGAAAGAAACAGAGGAAGAAAAATCTCCCTATAAAAGATACTAATGGATAAGAAGAGAAAGAGGAAAGTCAGAAAAATACTGAGGCTAAATTTGTTCATTGTCTCCCATCTCAAAATCCTCTCTTATAATGAGAACATGAACAGTGTGTCAGGCAATAGGGCCCCAACTTCCAAGATAAACATGGGATAGAGATGCGAAGAGAAGCCCAAAATAGCTCTGTGGAAATCCTGGGAGATATTAACTTAAGCCTAGGATTAGAGAAGATTTCATCTCAAAGTAAAGGCAAACCCAACAGAAACTAACCATCATGTTTCCCCACAATTTCGGGGAACTTAAAGAGGGTTCTAACTTTGGGAAAATGGCAGAGAATAAACCAGGTTTCTTCACCTCATCATGCCTGGACACCAGAAATACCAAAGGGTTTATTCTACAATGGCATATACTAGAGAAGTCTAGAAATTAGCAGGATTGAAACTGGCTAAATATGGTCTTGCTCAAAATTCTTCAGAAGGGGGCACCACAACCCTAAATCAAATAATGGTTTTACAGAGACCAATAGACCACAACATCAGAGACTGTTCACATCCAAAGAAAAAAAGTTTGAGTGTGAAGGAAGATCAATAGCAATTACAGACATGAAATAGCCACCTGAATTCTGTTAGTGAATTATGAGAGTATATATGAAATGAATTATAAATCTAATATTATGTATAAAGTACAAGAAAGAGAAAAGTAAACAAAACATTAGGACAAAAAATGAGGTTCATATCTGTATCCCAAATCTTCTGAAGAGACAGAAGCAGGAGATGCCCAAATTACAGCCAGCTTTGGGTACACAAGTTCTAGGCAAGTCTAATCTATGCATGGAGACAAGATTTCCAAATGTATATCATTAATCAGCTGACCTCAAGACAGGTCATGCTATTTGAGACACAAAGTGAATTATTCATCTGACATTAATGTGCTAACATTAAGCCAGAATATTATTGAAATTAAATATGCATTTAATCAATATGCATTTTTCTTCTATTTTGCACTGAATATATAATTTTATACAAAAACTTTCCAGGTATAAAACATTAAATGATTTGTGATAAATATGTTCAGCTCTCATAAACCACTAACATACCAACATAACAGAGAAACAGTTTGTGAATTAAGAAAGCTCCCAACCAGCTAGAGTGATTTGCAATCCCATAGGAAGAACAACAATATCAAACAACCAGATTCCCCAGAGCTCCCAGGAACTAAACCACCAAACAAAGAGTACACATGGAGTGAACCATGGCCCCAGTTGCATATGTAGCAGAGGTTGACCTTGTTGGATATCAATGGGAGGAGAGGCTCTTGGTCCTATGAAGGCTTTGAACAACCTTATAGAAATAGGGGAGGGGGAGGGGGATGGGATAGAAGGTGTCCAGAGGGGAATCTTGGGAAGGGGATAACATTTGAAACATAAATAAATAAAATAACCCATTTAAAAAAATAAAGCTCCCAATCTGTGGTGTTGGCAGGCCTGATAATCCCTCAGGCATTCAGAGATACAGGTAAAGCTAGTAAAGTCTCCTTATGGCAACAGGCCACTGGAATTGCAAATAAAGCTGGTTGTCCTGAATGGCAGCAGGCTTCCAGGAATCAGGCAGAGCTGGTAGTCAGTGAAAACTTCAAGGTTCTGGATGTCTTGTTTGCAGCAGGAATCCAGAGATGGAAACAAAGTTGGTTGTCCCTGATGGCTGCAGGCCTCCAGGATTTCTGGTAGAGGTATAGACCAGAAGATGAAACAAAGAGGACAGAGAAGACCTCATAGTTGGTTGTTTGGCTTGCTGGAGAAGAGGGCAGGTGCTTGGGGCCTAGGGATCTCAAATGGATGTCCTAGGTAGCAGTAGGACTCCAGGGATGGAGGCAGAGCTGTGGCCAAGGACATGAAGTGCAGAGAGGATGAGGAAATTCATGGCTGGGTTTTCCTGGAAAGGCCAACAGGCAGGGTATTGGGTAAGGAATCTTATTTGGTGGTCCCTGATGGCTACAGGCCTACATATTTGCAGGTGGCTGTGTGGACCTGAAGATAGAGCACAGCAGAGAAAGATCAGACCTCATATCTGCGGGGCATGCTGGAGAACCCAGCAGGCAGTAGATGGGGAGTGTAAAATGGGGAGGAGGGTAGCCTAGCATAACTGCCTTTGGAGAGGCATCAAACAGCAGCTGGCTAAAACAGAAGCAGAGACCTGCAGCCAAACATCATACAGAGTTCAAGGAGTCTTGTGAAAAAGTTAGGAGAAGAATTGAGAGACCCAGAGTGGATAGGAACTCCATAAAAAGACCAAGAGGCTCAAATAACCTGGGCCCTTGGGGGCACAGAGACTGAACAACCAACCAAACAGCATTAATGGGTTGAACCTAGTGCCTTCCCAACCAACCCTCATACATATGTGTGGGGCCATGAAAGGCAGTCTGGTTTCTGGTAGAGCTAAGGCTTGAACCTAGCAGGGCAAAAAGGTTGTTTCCAGCAGAGGAAAGACTATAAGGGACACAGGCATTTACCAGGCACCTAGAAAACAGCTCCTGACATGTGCCTATATTGCTCCATAGGTCTGTGACATTTGATCACATAAAAAAGGAAATGCTCAAGAGACCTCTGCCTAGGCCACCAGGTCTCCATAGCACTGGGAGAAAGCTAGCTGCCTAAAAGTGTGGAAAAACGAGTGAGAGGAGGTACGAGGAATAACACTGCTCGGCAGACTTGTTCAGAATCCTTAGGACACAGAGACTGAGGAACAGCCAAGAGGAAAGAGCCTTCCAGTTTCAATCTGTGGCAGGTGACCTCTGCTTGGGCCACCAGGGCTCCATAACCAAATAGTGCTGGAAGAAAGATAGCCTCCCAGGAGTGTAGGCAACCCTGTCTGCTCATAGGGACCTACCTGGAATACCCAGGACTCAGGGACTGAAGAGTAGGCTTCTGGTTTATTTCTGTGTCCAGTGAGCTGATTCTGTGACACAGGGCTCCATCCTCAAATAGTGCCAGGAAAGAGCTGGCATCCCAGGAGTGTGGACACACCTTCAAGTACAGGCAAGGCTATCACTTCTTTTCAAATTCACTGGACCTATAGGGACCCTTGCAGAGCCATCAGGACACAGGAAACAAGGAAAAGCTGGGGATTAGATCCTTCTTGTTTCTGTCTGCAGCCCAGAGCTTAGGCTCTGTGAACACCCAGGGGACCTTAGTTGACAATGTAGGCCTTCCTACGGGGCTGCCATCTATCTTAGATAGGGTTTCCATTGCTGTCAAGAGACACCATAATCAAGTCAACTTTTATAAAGGACAACATTTTATTGGGAATAGCTTACAGATTGGGATGATCAGTCCATTATCATCAAGGCAGGAAGCATGGCACTGGAGGGGCTAGATCTTGTTCTAAAGGCAAACAGGAGAAGACTGGCTTCCAGACAGATGGGAGGAGGGTCTTAAAGCCCAACCCCACAGTGACACACTTCTTCCAACAGGCCACACATACTCCAACAATGCCACACTTCCTAATAATGCCACTTCCTCCTCCGAGCACATTCAAACCAATATACCATCTTCTACAATTTCTTCAATCCTTCCCCTAATCTTCTGTAGGGTTCCCTGACCTCAGTCCAATGCTTGGCTATGTGTATCTACAGCTGTCTCAGTCAGCTGTTAGTAGAGCCTCTCAGAGGACAGCCATGCTAGGCTCCTGTCTGCATACATAACATAATATCAGTAATAGTGTCAAGACTTGATGCTTGCTTATGGGATGGATCAGAAGTAAGGTTGGTAATTCCTTCAGTCTGCTCCATTTTTGTTCCTGCATTTCTATAGACAGGAATAATTCTAGGTCAAAAGTTTTGAAGGTGATTTGATGTGTCTATCACTCTACTGGGCCCTATCTAACTGTTCTATGTGGTCTCTTCAGATCTTCATTGTTGGGAATTTTGGCTCAGGACAACCACAAAGAGTCCAAAGTCTCTGGGACTTTGTAAAATTTACCCCATACCCCACCTCCAGCAGCTGCATATTTCCATTCACTCTCCTGGCCCTCTGGGCTTCTCTCCTGTTCCCCTGATATCTGATTCTGACCTTTTCACCTCCCCATCCTCTCTTTAACTCAGGACTCTCCTTCACTCTGCATCACATGTTTATTTTGTTTCCTTTCCTAAATGAGATTGAAGCACCTCACTTGAACCTTCCTTCCTCAATAATTTCTTTTGGTCTGTGTGTGGTATCATGGGCATTCCATCCATTTGCCTGCAAAGCTCATAATGTTCTTGTTTCTAATAGATGAATAGTATTCTGTTCTGTAAATGAACCACATATTCTGTTACTGATGCTATGTTGTGCATACAGACAGGAACATAACATGGCTGTCTCTGAGAGGTCTTACAGGCAGCTGACTGAGACAGATGCAAATACTTACACCCAACCATTAGACTAAAGTCAGAGACCTCTATGGTTGAATTAGGGGAAGGATTGAAAACTCTGAAGGAGAGAGCAATCCCATAGGAAGACCAACAGTCTCAACTAACCCAGACCCCAGGAAGCTCACAGAGTGAGTCACAAACCAGGCAGCATACACAGGCTGGTTTGAGGCCCCTGGCACATTTATAGCAGAGGAATGTCTGGTATGGCCTCCTAATCCTCCAGAGATGTGAGGTCTCAGGAAAGGTGGAGGCCTGGTGGGGAAGAAAGCACCCTCTCAGAGAGAAGGAAGAGGAGGAAGGGAATGAGAAACTGTGAAAGGAGGGACCAAGAGGACTGGTTTATAAATAAGAGAAAGAAAGAAAGAAAGAAAGAAAGAAAGAAAGAAAGAAAGAAAGAAAGAAAGAAAGAAAGAAAAGAAAGAAAAGAAAGAAAAGAAAGACCCCTAAATACATGCCTAAACTCTGACACAATGTCAGATTTTAATGTCCAAGTGACATTGTGATACTGACTTTTGGATAAAGGTGATAATACAGCACCTTTCACAAAATACACTGAAATAGTGTTTTAAGATCAAAATTTCAATATATAGTTTGTATAGGTTTTTCTATATATAGTGCATTTGCTAAATACTAAACACTAGTAACTTTAATAATTAAATATACATGAATAATTTGCTCTAAAATAAATGTTTGATTCTTTTAAGTTTAGCTAACATTTAGAACTGATCATTATTTATGAAAACATAAAACCTAAGATGCTCTCAAAATTGTGATAGAGTTTCAGCAGCAGTTCTTGCAGCAGATCCCCAGCTGCTCTATACAGACTTCCTTTGAGCTTCTAATTGCTCCTCTACCATTTTCAATCACACAATGAAATGAATAACCATAGTACAGTACAATACTGAAAGGATGTTTAGATATTTCAGTGTCTAACAAAAATAGACTTTAAATACAAAATAGTTAGAAAAAATGAAGATGGGTACTTTTTTTTTTTTAGAATTGCTTACTAAACTGGTGATATAGCCTTAATATACAAATAATTAAAGTCAGTATTTTGTGAAATAGATCACTACAGATTATCCCACCTGAGACTTCATACCTTTGACCAGCATCTCACCCTTCCTGCACCTTCCCTCCTGTCCTGCTAACCACTGTTCAGCTCAACATCTATGAGCTACATTTTTTCAAGAGTGCACATGTAAGTGATATCATGTGATATCTATGACTGGGTTCTTTCACTTGACATGATGTCCTCTAGGTCAGATGGGTACTTCTTATTCAATAACATATGAAACAATCAAGAGAATATTACAAGTATATACAGATACAAAACAAACACAGAGATACCCAGTTGCTTAAAACAATATAATGTGATCAAAACTACAGATTAACTCCAGCATAGTGACAGAGGATGATATGCATACCCCACACTCACTAATAGGCATATTATACAGGGAAAATGTAACAGAAAAGCATTATATAATAATAAAATATACAAATACAGAGTATATTACATCATAGAAACAATTACTTGACATCTGTAAAACATTTCACCCAAATTCAAATTCTTCTAGGAAAACACATTCATCTAGGCATTTTATGGAACTTTCACAAAAATTGGTTGCATAGTAAGGTATAAAGTAAGTTTCAACAAACATTGAAAAATTGAAATAGTACACTATATTTTGTCTGACCACCAGATATAAACAATAATAGAAGACCCATTAAGTACATAAATCCCTGTTAATTTAACAAAACATTGTTGAATGATGTATGTGTTACTGAAGAAATGAAAAAATAAAATAAATTGAATTCCACAAAATGGAGTCCAGGATAGGGTCCATGCTGAACTACAATTGTCATCTACCTATGATATTAACCTAGAATCTTCCCCAAGTCTGTAGATTAGCATAGTATAACTAACAAAAGAGATGTGAATGCCACAGTCATCGTAACTATTTAATTTCTAAGACAGGAAAAGAAAATAACATAGTTATTAATTTATACCATGATTTTGATTGTTCCTTCCTGTCTACTGTTTTGTAGGTTTCTGTTGTTGTTTTTGTTCATTTTTTCCAAAGAAAAGCATATGGCGTATCATTGAGTTGTTAACTTGAGATTCCCCAAAATGCTGGAAACTTTCCTCTGAGGCATGTCTTCAATGTGTCCCATAGACTCAGATATGCTATATCTTCATTTTCAATAAATTCTGGGACTTGTTTTAATGGTATAGTTTATTGTTTAAACAGTAAAAACAAAAATTACCAATTTTACTGGGATTGCTGGAATTGCTTTTATTTTTAAAATTAACATTTCATAATATTGAATTTCTTAACTGAACTGAAATAACTGAAAAGTAATATGGTCTTGGACAAGGGTACCCCAATGGAGGAGTTAAGGGAAGGACTAAAGGAGTTGAAGAGGTTTGCTTCCTCATAAGAAGAACAACCATATTAACCAATCAGACTCCCCCCCAGACCTCAAAAGGATGAAATGACCAACCAAAGAGAACATTTGGAAGAACCCATGGCTGCAGCTGCATATGTAGCAGAGGATGGCCTTATCTGGCATCAATGAGAGGAGATGAACTTGGTCTTGTGAAAGTGACAGTTTGTGTGTGGGTGATGGGATAGGAGGTTTGTGGAGGGGAAAATGGGAAGTGGAATAACATTTAAAATGTTAATAAATAAGATAATCAAAAAAAATCAAAAGTTAAATGTCCCGCGCTAAGGTCTCGCCAGCAAGAACGACGCGGCACACATAGGATCCTTCTGCAGTAAAGCTTTAATGCATCTTGAGAGGGAGAGCATAAGCTTGCCACGAGTGGAGACCCCGAACAATAGAACACCCGTCCCTTATATAGGTCACAGCGCTTGCCTGGGACATGGAGCTTCCCCATTGGCTCCCGCACACCAGGCCAGATGCCGCCACGAGAGAGGCTGAGACTCTGAGGTGGAAAATTACCAGGTGCATGCGCACTAGCCTGTTTACAGCTTGTCCTCGGCCGAATGTAGGTGCCATCTTGTAATGGCGAATGTGGGTGCTCAGGCGGCTTCCCACAGTAAAAAAATATAAATTAATTTTATAAAACACACATACTTATATTGGTAATTTCCTTTTAGTCCGATTACTATAACTCATTCCCTAGCTTTAAAATTAAAATTCATGCTGAAAAAAAAATCATGTACACGTTTAAGCAGGGGATTCTTGAATGGATGAGAAACACTTGAAATTTTTAACATCCTTAGCCTTTAGGGAAATGCAATCGAAACTACTTTGAGATTCCATCTTACAGCTGTAAGAATGGCATGATCAAAAACACAAGTGACAGATCACGATGACAAGAATGTGAAGCAAGGAGAAAATTCTTTCATTATTGCTATGAATGCAAACTTCTACAACCTCTATAAAAATCATTATAATATTTCCTAAAAGAAGTGTAAATCAAGCTATCTCAAGATACATTGTGGCAAATTTATACAATGGACTATTGCTCAGATTTAAAAAAAAATAACATTATGAGATTTGCAGACAAATGTAAATATAAAAACAAAAAAACTTCCTGAGTATGAAACCCAGACACCCCCCCACAATGGCATATATTCATTAATGCACAAATAATCACTGTTAATTAAAAGATAATTATGCTAAAATCCAGAATAAAAAAGCTGAGTAACAAGGAAGGTTCAAGGGAGGATACATGCATGGAACTCCCTGAGAAGGAAAAATAGAATATATATTACAGGTAGATTGGGGGTAGGGGTGGGGATGGGAGGAGAAGCAATGAGGTGGTGGCTGTATGGAGGAAGAGAATATTGGGGAGGTGACTTAAATAGGGACCCATTGTGGGGGCAATATGGAAACATACTGCAGTGGAAATTCCCTGGTATCTATGTAAGTGCTTCAAGTGAAAATGCCTAGTAATACCTGATACTGAGCCTAAACTTACCATTTTCAATAAACAGTCAAGGTTTCCAGTGGTGGGACTGGGACACCAACACAGACACAAAAGCCTTTGAACTACAATCTCTCCAGCCTGCAATTTGTGCTGGGGTAATGGTGTTACCGAACTTTTGCAAAAGGCCGACCAATGAATGGTACCATTCTAGGAGCCTAAGCCTTTCACTGACACTACTTGTGTGGCCAGGAACCAGGGGATGGACAACCAAGAATCCAATGATAGAAACAAACACAAATGAAACAATAAAATTCAGTGAAATATTGACTAATGACATTCTGCTATATTCAGAGATGGGTTCTACCTAATTGTCATCAGAAAGATGTCATCCAGTATCTGATGGGAATAGATGCAGAAACACAAAGCAAACACTAGGCAGACCCAGAGAATCTCTGTAGAAAATGGAGAGAAAGGATGCTAGGAGGCAGAGGAGTCAAAGACACAAGGAGAACATGGCCCATAGAATCATCAAAGTAGGGCTCATAAGACTTCACAGAGACTGAAGTGATCTTCATGGACCTCTATAAAATGATAAGGCTTGGGTAACTGGGTGTTCTTTAAAAAAAAAATTATTTGTTATATGTAAGTACACTGTAGCTATCTATTTCTTCAGATACTTTTTTCTTTCTTCTTTCTCTGGCCTGGCTGTCTTTAGACACCCCAGAAGAGGGCATCAGATCTCATTAGGGATGGTTGTGGGCCATCATGTGGTTGCTGGGATTTGAGCTCATGACCTTTGGAAGAGCAATCTGTGCTCTTAACCACTGAGCCATCTCTCCAGCCATTCGCTGGGTGTTCTTGTTGGAATCCTAACAGTGAAAGAATAGGATGTGTTTGACTCTTTTGCCTGCTCTTTGGACCATTTTCCTCCTACTTGTTTGTTTCAGCTAGCATGATATGAGGGTTTGTGCTCAGGCTTCCTGTAACTGATTATCCTATGTTCAGTCTATATCCATGTTCAGTTTTATGTTTGTTTGTTTGCTTGTTTGCTTGCTTGTATCTTTGTTTGCTGGTTGGTTTTAAGGGAAACAGATGAGCAGTGAATCTTGAGGAGAGGGAAGTTAGGGATACTAGGAAGGGTACCAGTAGGAGAAACTGGTTGGCATGTAAGGCGTGAGAGAAGAAATTTTTAAGGAGAAATAAAATAAGGCTTGTCCCTCACCCCTTCTGCTCTCTCTGGTTTCCTGCTACCATGGAATGAGGAGGACTCATGGATTTTCTCTATGATATTCAATCTCACGTTTAACCCACAGCAGTGAAGACAGACTACCATGGACTGACACAGTGAGCTAAAATAAAAGTTTCCTTTCTTCAAGTTGGTTCCTATGACACTTTGTCACTGTGAAGAAACAACACACTAGCACAGTCCAAACAAATCAGTGCTTTTCATCAAGTACACCTGACACATCTGTGTTCATCCTGTGAACACTGGAAGCAAACTATGCAAGGCCTATTCACATGATAGACAGAAAATATCTGGAGGTCTCAAACAACTGTTTTTAAACTAAAGGACTCCTGTCCCTGTTCGAACTCTGTGATTTTAAGTGGTGCCCATGGCTGGGTAAGGTGGCCCATAACATTGATCCTAGTGCTTAGGAAGAGGCAGGTGGAATTTTGTGAAATCAAAATCTACCTGCCTGTTTCACAAGCAGTGATACTTAACTCAAAAACTAATAATAAGAACAAAATATATATTTTCAACTAATTTAAATTAATACATGTTTGAGATTAGTTTACATAGTGTTCTTATTGAAGTACAAAGTACTTATTTCAACAAATATTAAACATTGTTAATTATTATAAAACAGAAAAACAAACTCAGTACTCATAACACAAAATCATACTCACCATTAATGTATTGTGGTAAAGAATGAGGTATCACAGTCCTTGGATGAGATCTACCAAGTAAAAGTATCTGTTCATTAATTTTCTACCAAACTTTGCAACACTTAGACATAGCAGAAGCAGGCAGAAGTGTGTAGACCTAGTGATGTGTGGTGCAGGAAAGTAGATGAGAAAACAGCAGAGGCAGATGCAGCCTACAGGAAAATAGAGAAAACAGCAGAGGCAGATGTGGCCTAGGAATAAGAAGGATGGATCAGATATGTTGCATAAGAAGTCAAACCTCATGCTTCCTCTGATTTTTCATCCTAGATTTTTATAGATTCATAAAATTGTGTTTCTCTCTCTCTCTCTCTCTCTCTCTCTCTCTCTCTCTCTCTCTGTGTGTGTGTGTTTGTGTTTATGAGAGAGAGAGAGAGAGAGAGAGAGAGAGAGAGAGAGAGCACATTTGTATGTCACATGGAATTAGGTAGAAAACTAGAGATTGGATGTTAAGTTAATTGGTGGGAAAGGTGGGGAAAGAAAGAATATTGTCAAAATATATTAAATAATTTTATATTTTTATGAAAATCAACATTATATGTATAACTACATAAATTTAACAAAAGGGGGAAATTGAGGGATATTGCCAGGAGTCCAAAAGAAAGGGAGACCTCTTAATTCTGGGCAAAACAAAAGCCAAGTTCACCTCTATATCCTCTGTGGGGATAAAGAAGAGACTTTTGAGTTAGCCAATGGAGACTCATGGTGAAATCTTTCAGCCCAGAATATAAGATAATAAATTTTTCATGTTCAATATACATATTTAAGCATCAGAAGAAATAAGAAGACACCAGCCTCTTCTCTTCATTTTTCCATAATGACCTTCCAATTTATAGTGTCTGTTCATTAATTTTCTACCAAACTTTCCATCAGTTAGGCATAACAGCTGGATGGGAAGTGTGTAGGTCTAGGGATGTGTGGTGCAGGCAGCTGTGAGAATTTCAGAGGTTTGTGTAGGAGGCTGAAGCACTGTGGGACAATAGCTGCTATGCTGTTGACAGTAATAAATGGCCAGGTCTTCAGCCTGCACACTGCTGATGGTGAGAGTGATGGTGAGGCAAACACAAGAACATTAGCAACAGAAGACAATACAATCCAGCACCATCGAAAACCAGTTCTCCCACCAAAGTAAGCTCTGGATACCCTAACACACCTGAAAAGCAAGATTCTAACCTAACATCCCATCTCATGAAGGTGATAGACGCCTTTAAGGAAGATATAAATAACTTCATTAAAGAAATACAGGAAAACACAAGCAAACAGGTTGAAGCCTTTAAAAAGAAAACAAATAAATCCCTTAAAGACATACAGGAAAATACAATCAAGCTGGTGAAGTAATTGAACGAAATGAATGAAGACATAAAAGTGGAAATAGAAACAATAAAAGAAATCACAAATGGAAGGAACCCTGAAAATAGAAAACAGGAAAAAGGTTGGGAGCTACAGATGGTAGTTGAAAGTTTTGTTTGTTTTTGTTTGTTTTCATTTGCTTAGTTTTCTCTTGTCTTTCATACTTTTTAAATTTTTATTTAATCTTTTTATTACACTCCAGATTTAATGCCCCTCCCTGTCCACCCTCTGACTGTTCCCACATCTCACACCTCCTGCCCAATCCCTGTCTCCTTGAGGATGTCCCAACCCCTCTACACCCCCTCCCCAACCTACCTCTAAACTCCCTGAGTCCTCCAGTCTCTTGAGTGTTAGGTGCATCTTCTCTGACAGAGTGCCAGTCCTCTGTTGTATATACTTTGGAGGCCTCATATCAGCTGGTGTATGATGCCTGGTTTGTGGCTCAGGGTCTGAGAAATCTCAGGAGACCAGGTTAAATGAGACTGCTGGTCCTCCTACAGGATAGTCCTCCTCTTCAGCTTCTTCCAGATTTTCCATAATTCAAACACAGGGGTCAGTAACTTCTGTCCATTGGTTAGGTTCAAATACCTGTACCTGACTCAGCTGCTTGTTGGGTCTTTTGGAGGGCAGTCATGATAGCTCCATTTTGGTGAGTGCTCCATAACGTCAGTAATAGTGTCAGGCCTTGGGGCCTGCCCTTGCTTTGGGCCTGTCATTGGGCCTCCTTTACCTCAGGCCTCTCTCCATTTTTGTCCCTGCAGTTCTTTCAGACAGGAAAAATTATGGGTCAGAGGGTTTTTTTTGTTTGTTTTTTTTTGTTTGTTTGTTTGTTTGGTTGTTTTTTTTTTTGGTTTTTCAAGATAAGGTTTCTCTGTATAGCCCTGGTTGTCCTAGAACTCACTCTGTAGACCAGGATATCCTGGAACTCACTCTGTAGACTAGGCTGGCCTCAAACTCAGAAATCCACCTGTCTCTGCCTCCCAAGTGCTGGCATTAATGGTGTGCACTGCCACTGCCTGTTTTTTTTTTTTTTTTGGTCAGAGTTTTGACTATGGGATGACAACACCATCTCTTATTCGACACCCTGTCTTTCTGCTGGAGGTAGACTCTGTAAGTTCCCTCTCCCCACTGTAGGGCATTTCATCTAATGTCCATTTAAGACCTGAGAGTCTCTTACCTCCCAGGTCTCTGGTATACTCTAGAGGGTCCTGCTACCTCCTACCTCCAGAGGTTGCCTGTTTCCATTCTTTCTGCTGCCCCTCAGGGCTTCTGTCCTTTTCCCCCATCCAATACCAGATCATGTTCCCTTCTACCCCCTCCCCAGTCCTCTTTTCCTCTCAGGTCCCTCCCTCCTTCCCCTGTTGTGATTGCTTTCTTCTTCCTCCCAAGTGGAATTGAGGCATCCTTACTAGGGCCCTTCAGCTTGTTGACCTTTTTAAGTTCTATGGACTGCATTTTGGATATTCTGTACTTTTTTGGCTAATATCCATTTATTAGTGAGTACATACCATGCATGTCTTTTGGGTCTGAGTTACCTCTCTCAGGATGATATTTTCTAGTTCTATCCATCTGCCTGCAAAACTCAGGATGTTTTGTGTTCACCAACAGAATTCAATACATAGAAGAAAGAATGCCAGACATAGAAAATACCATAGAAGATACTGTGACAACGGTCAAAGAAAATACAAAACCTAAAAAACTCCTAACTCAAAACATCCAAGAAATTTGGGACTCAATGAAACGATCAAATCTGAGAATAATAGAAATAGAATAGAGTGAAGATTCACAGATCAAAGAGCCAGAAAATATCGTCAGCAAAATCATAGAAGAAACTGTGTATAACCTAAAGAGATGTACTATAATCTATAAGCCTACAGAATATCAAGTAAAGAAGAAAATCCTCCTATCACATAATAATCAAAACAGTTAATACACAGAAGAAAGAATATTCAAAGCTATAAGGGAAAAAGACCAAATAACATAAAGGAAGACCTGTCAGAATTACATCAGACTTCTCAACAGAGACTATGAAAGCTAGAAGATCCTAAACAGATATTATACAGGTCCTAAAAGAACATAGATGCCAGCCCAGACTGTTATACCCAGCAAAACTTTCAATGACCATACATGGAGAAACCAAGATATTCCATGATAAAACCAAATTTAAAAAGTATCTTTCCAGTGAAGGAAGGATGTGAAACCCAGAAGAGAGCAGAAAGAGGCTGCTAGCCCACCCTTGCTCTGCCCAGTGGAAGACCATGCTTCCACCTTCCCAGAGAGAGTGAGCCCTGCAGCTACCTGAAGTTCCCTCGGATCAGGATTTCAAAGCAGAGGCACCAGCATTCCACACCTCCCTACATATGGACAGTCAGAGATCTCAACAAAGATGGGTGGTAGAATGTGGCTCCTATCTGCTCTTCTGGAAGCATTGCTGTGCAGGGTGCCAAGCTTCACACCCTCTTTGGAAAGTGACTTCACCTTTAAGCTGCTGGACAGCCTGAAGGAGTGCTTCTACCAGCCCATGCCCCTGAAGGCTTCGTTGGAGATTGAGTA
Organism: Rhynchomys soricoides; assembly: GCA_019843965.1. Taxonomy (NCBI): domain Eukaryota; kingdom Metazoa; phylum Chordata; class Mammalia; order Rodentia; family Muridae; genus Rhynchomys; species Rhynchomys soricoides. The sequence continues at coordinate 133,119 of JADRCH010006894.1, forward strand.
CCATGTTTTAGATGGAGGTGAATTAGATATTGATTTCCACCTTTCTTCTCCAGAGGGTAGAACCTTAGTTTTTTAAACAAAGCAAATCAGATAGTGTTCATACTATAGACCCTGAAGATGGTGATTACATGTTCTCCTTTAGTAACACATTCAGCACCATTTCTGAGAAGACAATTTTCTTTGAATTGATCCTGGATAATGTGGGAGAAGAGGTCCAAGGACAAGAAGACTGGAAAAAGTATATTACTAACACAGATGTCCTGGAGATGAAATTAGAAGATATCCTAGAATCCATCAACAGCATCAAGTCCAGACTAAGCAAAAGTGGCCATATACAAACTCTGTTCAGAGCATTTGAAGCTCCTGATCGAAACATACAAGAAAGCAACTTTGATGGTCAATTTTGGGTCTGTGGTTAACTTGATGGTCATGGTGGTAATGTCAGCTATTCAAGGTTATACACTGAAAAGTTCATATGCTTAAAACTCCAATGCAGATTACTTAACATTGAAAAAAAGAGGTAGAAAATTCTAATACACCATTACAGTCAGGATATTCATCATATTTTCCATGACATTCAGTGTATGAATGTAAGATATGTAAAATTTAATATGGAAGGAAAATCATCACTCTATGTCCAGATAACTTTATTGAACCAGTTATACTTAAGTACAAAACGTCATTTAAAATTTAGATTTAATTGAATGAAACCATATTAACTATTTTCCTAAGATTAAAAACCTTTCCCAGATATCATGTATGAATGAAATGAATGAACAATGTTTATAAACATGCCACCAGTTTGCTTTTACCTGGACTTTACTCTGTATATGTAGCAGGTACAAATTAATTAAAGAAGTTTCCAATACATTACATTATAAATAATTTGCAAATTATATAATCATGGACTGAATAGATCACCTTTTCTCTACTAAATCTCACCAAAAAAAAAAGTAAATAGAAACATACCATTGAATAATGTTTCTAACATTTTTATAACCAAATATAATGTAAAATATTATCCATAAGTATTAGTTTTTATATACTTAGACTATATTTCTAAAAGCTAACCTTTATAATTAAAACTGGAAAGACATTCTTTCCTCAAAATTTAAGCAGTGTCTTTGTCTTTGATATAAGATATATAAAGGGTAGTTGATGTTTATGAATAAGATGCATTCTGTCTAGACATTAGCGAAGATTGAATTAAAGATAAGATGAACTTATTTTTATATTGCCCATCAACAGTGTTATGTTGGTTTCTGCACAGCTATTGGTATCGATAATGCTTTATCACAAGTAGATGTGAGAGACATACTACTGAAAAGATGTGACATTAGTGTAAATAAACAGCTCCTTTCTAAATTCTCAAAATCATCAGAAACATGAACCAAAAAATGAGATAAATTTGACAACACCAGATCCAACAAGTTTACCCAAAGAGAAGTGTAACACCTGGAATCAGATGTGCTCTTCATGCTGTCCTAATTATATAGAAATCAGATCAAAGGAGAGTAATCTGAAATTCCCTGGAAGAAATTGTATTTGTCATAGTTTTTATTTTTTTTTTCCTTTTTTATTTATTTTTCATACTTTATTTACATTTCAAATGTTTCCCCATTTCCAGATCTCCCCTTTGGAACCTCCCTATTTCCTCCCCTCTCCCCCAGCCACTATAGGGGTATTCTCCAATCCACCCACCCATTCTCTTCTTCCCTTCTTAGTATTCTCCTACACTGGGGGATCTAACACCCTCAGGTCCAAGGGCCTCTCCTCCCCCTGATGGCTAACAAGACCCTCCTCTGCCTCATATGTGGCCAGCATCATGGATCCCTCCATGTGTATTCTTTGCTTGGTGGATCAGTCACCAGGAGCATCGGGGGTCAGGCCAGTTGCCATTGTTGCTGCCTCCCTGGGGATGCAAACTCCCTCAGATCCTTTAGTCCCTTCTCCAAGTCCTCCATCTCAGACCTCACCATAGTTTTTATTTTCTAATTGTTGTTTTTATTATAAATGTTCAGGTAGATTTTATGTAATATACATCCTACTGTACAATTTAGCACTAGGTATATGTATTTATTACAGTTTTTATTATAACTCTTACAAAATTACCTCTGGTCACTTACTAACTTTGAAGGATTAGAACAATCCCAAATTACAAACACCTAATGTAGAAACAAAAGCCAATACTTACAAAAACATTCTGCCTTTCTGGTTTATCAGTCTGTAGTACAATCTTATTTGAGTATCAGTGATTTAGGTTCATCATGAAACAGAATTTAAGTTACAGTCATTTGTAGTATGAAAATAAATGTATTGTCCATTGAGATAGTCAACAGTCAAATCTGAGTATTGAATCCATACATACATACATACATACATACATACATACATACATACACATTTTTTTGGCTGGAATTCTTATTATGCAATGATCTTGCACTACCCTGCTACCTCATACATGAAATTATAATACCCAGAGAAATACTGACTTCATTTATAATTTATACTCAGAATAGTTCAGAGATATATTTTTCTCCTTCTCAGGCCTTCAGGAGAAGACTAAAAATTTATTTTTTCCTATTCAGAGGCTTTTCAAAATGTGAGAAAAATATTATATGTGATCAATAACTGACCAAGAAAATGTCCCAGATTCTAAGGCCAGTCCTACAATAGATGCCGAACAGAGGTCAATGAGATAATTGCCTAAAAAAACGTTTCTTCCTTACTTTGTTTTAAGTACAAGAGAAGCAAGCTATAGGTACCCTAACAGATAAAGCAGAATCCACTGTATCTTTTCTGTAAGACTGTGATTAAGAATTCTACCTCTTAGATACAGCTAATATTGTACTGTACTCTTAATTGCTTATTTAACACTGTATCTCTTATGTCATGTATGTATGTAAATTGTGCCACTGATTTTATTGAAATTTTATTCTGTTACTGACATTTAAAATGTTGATAGTTGCTTTATTGGAAAAATTAATAACTTCGGAATGGTAAATGATTTTATTTTTATAGACAAAAGTAAAAGGAGATCCTAAGAACCATTTTGCTTGTATTAATCATAAAAAAGTAAAATTGTAAGCAAAAAAGAAAATATTTATTTTTAAAATGTATATTTTCTGCTTCATATGAGATTTTTTGAACTTACTGTCTCAATTATACTAAAATCAAGTAAGCCATCACTTGATCTGACTTTTATCTTGTTCTTAATTGTATAAATACTACAATAGTTTAACAGAAGTTTAGAAATCATCATTCTGAGTTGCATTTGGACTGCATGCTCTTTTACATGAATGCCAATGAAGAGAGGCTAAATAAGTGTAAGAAAACATTATTGAAGTATTGTAAATCAGAATATACTTAGAAATATTTACCATTAAACTGTATGATGTCTTAAAATTAGAAAAATATCAAAAACAAGTACCTGTAATTTTGTACCTACAATGAAATTCTTTATCTGAAATTTAAAAATCTATTGATTTAGCATGTATTTTTTTTTTCTGGAGTGTAATACACTGTGGCTAATATTATGCTATATGCTATATTTGTGAACAGTCATCTTAAATGAGCAACAGATTGTGTACTGAGCTCTGTACAACTAAAAAGTTACTACCAAAAAAAAAATCTTTCCACTAATCCAGCCCTACAAAGGATACTAGAAGGAACAACTCTGCTTCCTGCTGTTATAGAGGACCCTGATTTGTTTCCTAGCACCCACTTCAACTAGATTAAAAACTCCTGTAACTCCAGCTCCACAAAATCTGATGCCCTCTCTGACTGCTTTGAGACCCCAGTCATACATATACCTCCACCCCTCCACAGATCCATATACACAATTTAAAATAAAATAAATTTGTCAAGAAATAAAATAGTACCTCAGGCTGGCAATGTTACTCACCCTTTTTCAAGGAAAGATAAAGGTTACAGCAAAACTGATGACCTGAATTTGATTCCTAGATAGAATCTAGTGAAAAGAAAGAACTAAATTCTGCAGGTTGTCCTTTGACCTACACACACACAGAGAGAGAGAGAGAGAGAGAAAGAGAGAGAGAGAGAGAGAGAGAGAGAGAGAGAGATTGAGACATGTGCATGTACACTGACAATAAATGTATATGTATATCATTTTACAAATTATAAAATTTTCATTTATTATTCTTTTTAAATTTGAAATGATTTTTTATAGTAGAGTATTTGTATTTTGTGTTTTTTTTTTCTTTTTTCTTTTTCCTTTTGGATATTTACTTTATTTACATTTCAAATGTTTTCTCTTCAGAAATCCCCTATTTCATCCCCTGTCCCCCTGCCTTTATGAGGGTGCTACCCCACCCACCCACATACTGCCATCTTCCCTCCCTAGCATTCCTCTACACTGGGGCATCAAAAACCCTCAGATCCAAGGACCTTTCCTCCCACACTTGCGGACAGCTCCGTGCATCCCTCCATGTGTATACTTGGATTGGTGGTCCAGTCTCCAGGGGCTCTGGAAGGTCTTGCCAGTTGACACTGTTGCTCCCTCCATGGAGCTGCAAACCCCCACAGATCTTTCAGTCCCTTCTCCAACTCCTCCTCTGGGACCCCATGCTCAGTCCAATGGTTGGCTACAGACATCCACCTCTGTATTTGTCAGGCTCTGACAGAGCTTCTCAGGAGACAGCTTAACATGCTTTCATCAGCAAACACTTACCAGCATCTACAATAACATACGGGTTTGATGGCTGTATATGGGATGTATCCCCAGGTGGGGCAGTCTCTGTATACCTTTTCCTTAAGTCTCTGCTCTACACTTTGTCTCCATATCTCCTCCAGTGAGTATTTTGTTCACCCTTCTAATAAACACTGAAGCATCCACATTTTGGTCATCCTTCTTCTTAGACTTCACATTGTCTGTGAATTGAATCTTGGGTATTCCGAACTTTTGGGCTAATATCCACTTATCAGTGAGTACATACCATGCTTGTTCTTTTGTGACTGAGTTATCTCATTCAGGATGATATTTTCAAGATCCATCCATTTGGTGCAAATTTCAAGAAAGCATTGCTTTAAATAGCTGAATAGTATTCCACAGTGTATGTGTACCACATTTTCTGTATCCATACCTCTGTTCAGGGACATCTGGATTGTTTCCAGCTTCAGGATATTATATACTACATATAATATTATATATTATATGGCTATGAATATAGAAGAACATGTGTCCTTATTGCTTGTTGGAGAGTCTTCTGAGTATTTGTGCCCAGTAGTGGTATAGCTGGGTCCTCAGGTAGTACTATCTTCAATTTTCTAAGGATCCCCCAGACTTATTTTCAGAGCGTTGTACCACCTTACAATCCCATCGGCAATGGAAGAGTTTTCCTCTTTCTCCACATCCTCAGCAGCATCTGCTGACACCTGAGTTTTTAATCTTAGCCATTCTGACTGATGTAAGTGGGAGTTTCAGGGTTGTTTTGATTTGCATTTCCCTGATGACTAAGGATGTTGAACATTTCTTTAAGTTCTTCTCAACCCTTCGAGTTTCCTCAGTTAAGAATTCTCTGTTTAGCTCTATTACCATTTTTTAATTGGGTTATTTGGTTCTCTGGATTCTAACTTCTTGAGATCTTTGTATAGAGTGGGTATTAGCTCTCTATCAAATATAGAATTGGTGAAGTTATTTTCCCAATCTGTTGCTTGCTGTTCTATACTATTGACAGTGTCCTTTGCCTTACAAAAGCTTTCCAATTTCATGAGGTTTGATTTGTCAATTCTTAATCTTAGAGCATAAGCCACTGGTGTTCTGTTCAGGATCATTTCCCCTGTGCCCATGTGTTTGAAACTTTTCCCCACTTTCTCTTCTATTAGATTCAGTGTATCTGGTTTTATGTGGAGGTCAATCCACGTGAACTTGAGCTTTGTACAGGGAGATAGGAATGGATCAATATCCATTCTTCTACAAGTTGACTACCAGTTGAACCAGCAGCATTGGTTGAAAATACGGTCTTTATTCCACTGGAAGATTTTAGCTCTTTTGTCAAAGATCAAGTGACCACTAGTGCGTGGGTTCATTGTTGTTTTCTGGGTCTTCAATTCTATTCCTTTGATATACCTGCCTGTCACTATACCAATACCTTGCACATTTTATCACTATTGCTCTGTAGTACACATTGAGGTCAGGAATGCTGATTCTCCCAGAATTCCTTGTTGTTATTGTTGTTGTTGTTGTTGTTGTTGAGAATGGTTTTCGCCATCCTGGAAATTTTGTTATTTCAAACAAATTGAAGAACTGCTCTTTCTAAGTCAATGAAGAATTGAGTTGGAATTTTGATGGAGATTGCATTGAATCTGTAGCTTGCTTTCAGCAAGATGGACATTTTTACTATATTAATCCTGACAATCCATGAGCATGGGAGATCTTTCCATTGTCTGAGTTCTTCTTCGATTTCTTTCTCCAGAGACTTAAAGTTCTTGTCATACACATCTTTCACTTGCTTGGTTAGAGTCACACCAAGATATTTTATATTGTTTGTGTCTATTATGAAGGTTGTCATTTCCCTAATTTATTTCTCAGTCTGTTTAGTCATCGATTATAGGAAGGCTACTGATTTGTTTGAGTTAAAGTTATTTTCAGTCACTTTGATGAAGTTGTTTATTAGCTCTAGGAGTTTTCTGGTGGAATTTTAGGGGTCACTTAAGTATACTATCATAGCATCTGCAAGCAGTGATATTTTGTATTCTTCCTTTCCAATTTGTATCATTTTGATCTCTGTTTATTGTCTAATTGCTCTAGGTAGAAATTCAAATACTACATTGAATAGATAGGGAGAGAGAGGGCAGTCCTGTCTAGTTCCTGATTTTAGTGGGAATGCTTCAAGTTTCTCTCCATTTAGTTTGATTTTGGCCACTTGTTTGCTGTATATTGCTTTTACTATGTATAGGGATAGGCCTTGAATTCGTGGTGCTTTGAAAATTTTTAACATGAAGGGATGTTGATTTTTTTCAAATGCCTTTTCAGCATTGAATGGAACAACCATGTGTTTTTTTTTCCTTGATTTTGTGTATGTAGTGGATTACATTGATACATTTCCGGGTATTTAAAATGTCCATGCATCCCTGGGATGAAGCCTCCATGATCGTGGTGAATGATTGTTTTGATGTGGTCTTGGATTTGGTTTGTGAGAATTTTATTGAGTATTTTTGCATCAATAGTCATTAGGGAAATTGGACTGAAGTTTTCTTTCTTTCTTGGGTCTTTGTGAGGTTTTGGTGTCAGTGTAACTGTGGCTCCATAGAATGAACTGAGTAGTGTTCCTTCAGTTTCTATTTTGTGGAATACTTCAAAGAGTATTAGTATTAGGTCTTATTTGAAGGTCTGATAGAATTCTGCACTAAAGCCATCTGGTCCTGGGCTTTTTTTTTTTTTTTTTTTTAATTTGGTTGCAAGACTTTTAATGACTGCTTCTATTTCTTTAGGTGTTATGGGTTTATCTAATCCTGACATAACTTTGGTATTGGTATCTGTCTAGAAACTTGTCCATTTCATCCAGATTTTCTAATTTTGTTGAGTATAGGCTTTTGTAGAAATATCTGATGATTTTTGGAATTTCCTTAGTTTCTGTTGTTATATCTCCCCTTTCATTTTTGATTTTGTTAATTTGGATACTGTCTCTGTGCCCTCTGGTTAGTCTGGCTAAGGATTTATCTATATTGTTGATTTTCTCAACGAACCAGCTCCTGGTTTTGTTGATTCTTTGCATAGTTCTTTTTGTTTCTTCTTGGTTGATTTCAGCCATGAGTTTGATTATTTCCTGCTGTCTACTCCTCTTGGGTGTATTACTTCTTTTTGTTCTAATGGTGTCAGGTATGCTGTTAAGCGGCTAATGTATGCTCTCTCCAGTTTATTTTTGTAGGCACTCATAGCTATGAGTTTTCCTCTTAGCACTGCTTTCATTGTGTCCCACACGTTTGGATATGTTGTACTTTCTATTTCATTAAAACCTACATAGTCTTTAATTTCTTTCTTTATTTCTTCCTTTACCAAGTTTTCATTGAGTAGAGCATTGTTCAGCAACCACGTGTATGTGGGCTTTCTGTTGTTTTGTTGCTATTGAAGACAAGCCTTAATCCATAGTGATCTGATAGGAGGCATGGGATTATTTCAATCTTTTATCTCTTGAAGTTTCTTTTCTGAACGATTATATGGTCAGTTTTGGAGAAGGTGCCATGAGGTGCTGAGAAGAAGGTGAATTCTTTTGATTTAGGATGAAATGGTCTATAGATATCTGTTAAATCCATTTGATCCATGACTTTTGTTACTCTCACTGTGTTGCTGTTTACTTTGTGTTTCCAAAATCTGTCCATTGATGAGAGTGGGGTTTTGAAGTTTCCCACTATTATTGTGTGAGGTGCAATGTGTGTTTTGAGCTTTAGTAAAGTTTCTTTTATGAATGTGGGAGCCCTTGCATTTGGAGCATACATGTTCAGAATTGAGAATTCTTCTTGGTAGATTTTTCCTTTGATGAGTATGAAGTGTCCTTCCTTATTTTGATGACTTTTGGTTGAAAGTCAATTTTATCCAATATTAGAAGGGCTATTCCATCTTGTTTATTGGGAGCATTTGCTTGGAAAATTGTTTACCAGCCCTTTACTCTGAGGTAGTGTTTGTTTTTAATACTGAGGTGTGTTTCTTGTATTCAGACAAGAGCTGGGTTCTCTTTGTGTATCCAGTCTGTTAGATTATGTCTTTTTCTTAGGGAATTGAGTCCACTTATGTTAAGAGATAATAAGAAACAGTGATTGTTGCTTCCTATTAATTTTGATGTTATTTTTATGTTTGTGAGGCTATCTTCTTTTGAGTTTGTTAAAAGATGATTAGTTTCTTGTTTTTCTAAGGTGTAGTTTCCCTCCTTGAGTTGGTTCTTTCCATCTATTATCCTTTGTAGGGCTGGGTTTGTGGAAAGATATTGTGTAAATTTGGTTTTGTCATAGAATATCTTGATTTCACCATCTCTGGTCATTGAGAATTTTACTGGGTATAGCAGCCTGGGCTGGCATTTGTGTTCTCTTAGAGTCTGTATGAGGTCTGCCCAGGATCTTCTAGATTTCATAGTCTCTGGTGAGAAGTCTAGTGTAATTCTTATAGGTCTGCCTTTATATGTTACTTGACTTTCCCCCCTTACTGCTTTTAATATTCTTTCCTTGATTTGTGCATCTGGTGTTTTGACTGTTGTGTTAGAGAAGGATTTTCTTTTCTGGTCCAATCTATTTGGAGTTCTGTAGGCTTCTGAAATGTTTAGGTTCATATCTTTCTTTAGTTTAAGGAGGTTTTCTTCTGTAATTTTGTTGACGATATTTGCTGGCCCTTTAAGTTGGGAATCTTCACTTTCTTCTATACCTATTATCATTAGGTTCAGTTTTCTCATTGTGTCCTGAATTTCCTGGATGTTTTGGGTTAGGAGCTTTTAGCATTTTCCTTCACTGTTGTGTCAATGTTTTCTATGGTATCTTCTACACCTCAGATTCTCTCTTCTATCCCTTTTATTCTGTTGGTGATGCTTTCATCTATTACTCCTGATCTCTTTCCTAGGTTTTCTATCTCCAGTGTTGTCTACCTTTGTGATTTCTTTATTGTTTCTAATTTCATTTTTAGATGCTGGATAATTTCGTTCATTTTCTCTCACTGTTTGATTGTGTTTTCCTGTAATTCTGTAAGGAACTTTTGTGCTTCCTCCTTAAGGGCTTTGAGCTATTTACCTGTGTTCTCTCATATTTCTTTAAGGGAGTTATTCTTCTTAAAGTCTTCTATTATCATCATGAGATGTTATTTTAAATCTGAGTCTTGCTTTTCTGATGTGTTGAGGTTTCCAGGGCTTGCTGTGGTAGGAGAACTGGTTTCTGATGATGCCAAGCTGCCTTGGTTTCTGATCCTTATGTTCTTGCCCTTGTCTTTTGCCATCTGATTATGTGTCTAGTGTTAGCTGGTCTTGATTTCTCTGACTGTGGCTTTTCCCTCTTGCAATCCTCTTTGTACTCCTTGGAGACCAGCTCTCTCTGAGAGGAATTAGGCTTTGGAGATTTGTGGTACAGGGTCAGCCCTTTGGTGCAGACAGAAACAAGAAGTATCTCGTTCCCAGCTGTTCCTTAGTTCCTGTGTCCTGATGGCTCTGCAAGGGTCCCTCTTGAGCCAGGAATTTGAACAAAAGTGGTGGTCTTACCTGTGCTCAAAGGTGTCTCCTGGCACTATTTGTGTATGGAACCCTGTGGCACAGGATCAGCTCCCTAGCTTCAGACAGAACCCAGAAGGGTGCTCCTCAGCCCCTCTGTCCTGAGAGTTCTGGGAAGGACCCTTTGGGCAGAGGTGCTGGTATTACACCCACTCACAGGTCTGTCACACTCCAGGGAGGGTAGCTCTTTCCCTGCAATGAAGCCCCGTGGCCTCATAACTTTTATTTAATTGTTTTTTACCGTCCAAGTTTTATCCCATCCGATTTGACCCTCTGATTGTTCCCCATCTTATATCTCTTTTCATCATCTCCATGAGGATGTCCCCAAACCCCACCCAACCTCACCTCCCTACTCCCTGGGGCCTCCAGTCTCTTGAGGGTTCAGGGCATCTTCTTAGACTGAGTCCAAATATGGCAGTCTTCTGTTGTATATATGTTGGAGGCCTCATATCAGCTGGTGCATGCTGCCTGGTTTGTGGCTCAGTGTCTGAGAGTTCTCAGAGGTCCAGATTAATTGAGACTTAAGGTCCTCCTACAGAGTCGCACTCCTCATCTTCTTCCAGCTTTTCCCTAATTCAACCACAGGGGTCAGCAGCTTCTGTCCATTGGTTGGATGTAAATATCTGCATCTGACTCTTTCAGCTGTTTGTTGGGTCTTTTGGAGGGTAGTCATGATAGGTCCCTTTGTGTGACCACACCCTAACCTTAGTAGTAGCATCAGGAAACATCGAATCCTAAGAGATAGGAAAGTCAAAGATAGAGCCTGGGTGAACAAAATGCCCCAGCAGAAACTGGAATGATAAACACAGCCCATTGTTATATATGTATAAAAACCTTCCCAACAGAGGACCTTTAGATTTGTAACTTTTAAAAATAATAGTGGACATCTTTCGGAGAAACCAGAAAATCAAGGAGAATTGGGAAACTTAAAACCAATTATAAATGCCCTAATTATGATGATCAAGAGCCCAGAGGCAGAAAAAACCATGATGGCCACAGAGGTTGCTCCCAACAATTTTCTACACACTCACCTGGAACCCAGGGCAGCAGCACCCATAGCAAAAGTGAGTCTGTCTCCATCTCTGAGAGATGGAAGAGAGGATGCTTCATAGGCTCCAGGAAGTTGCCCTTAAAGAAGACTTGGCTGCATTGCAATGATGCTTATTTTATAATCATAGTTAAGAATAAAATATATTCTTTAAATGAAATTATTCTATCATCTCAACTTCACTATAAAAACCATTAAAATAAATATCAAATATGAAAAACAGAAGTCTGTGCTTTTGTATAATGACTCTATATGCAAATCAGCTCAGCAGAGTTTGTACTGCTGCTCAAAGGGCACCTGCTCCTGTTTCACCCACAGGAAGTTGGTGTCAGCAGCAAATTTACTAGAGCATCATGTGTATCTTAAAAAAGCCTGAAAGCTTATTTTATTGATCTTTATCTCTAATATTTTAGGGGTGTGATGAGGAGAGCAATATTAATGTTCTATGTAATGAATGTAAGATATTTCAAGCATAACTTGCACCCTCAAAATTGCCCACACCCAATGATAATGTTTTCTAAGAAGGAATATAATTAATACCTCGAATACTTAGTTTGTCTGATTTCTGTGTTTTGGTGTGTGATGTGTCTATATATGTTCATATTCATTTGTGAGAGTAAATTTCATTGCCATAGTACAGGGGTAGAGATCAGAAAACAACCTTGTATGCAGTTATTGCCTTCCACCATATACACCAGTATAAATTTTTTTTTTGTTTCAGCCTCTCCTTCAGGACCCAGTGGTGAGATACCCCCTCAGGAGCTATCAAATGGTAGCACCAAAACATCTTTTCAGCCTTAAGCCTGTCTACATGCTTTCCTTACCTGCCTCAGCAGAGCTACTCTTTAAGAGCTGTCCATGGTGTTACTCCTTTCCTACTGCAGCCTACTGCTGTCATGAGGAGCTGTCCACAATGGTAAAACCTCTTTCCTGCCTCAGCCTACAGCCTTGGTGAAACACCACTGCAGGAGCTGTCCACAATGTCAATACCAGCAGCCCCACAGAGATGGCACCTCATCAAAAACCAGCATCAGCCTAAACCATGGGCCAAATGCAGGAAAAGGGGGATAAAAAAGTGCTACCAATTGCTGAGCAGGAAAACCTACCGATCCCTGAACAGGAAAGGCTACCAATCCTTGATTTCCACAAGCTCAGGATTTAACATCCCACCAATCCTCAATCTGGAAATCTCTGCCATGAAAAGCTTTTCCCCCTGAGAAGTCCTATTTAAGCTCTGCCATTTATCCTATTCCCTGCTGCCCACTCCCAGGAGCAGAAGGCAACCATCACTAGATAGTTAAGATAAAAAGAGACTATTAAAAAATTTAAGACAAAAGCAATGGCCTAGAGTTCAGTTTTGTATTTGTGAGAGAACAAGCCAAAATCTCACATGGATCTCTGAATCTCAATTACTAGGCTCCTGCTGTTGACCCTCATCTTGGTTCCACCAAGAACAAAAGCAATCACTTTGCTACTTTACTACTTAACAATCTTCATTAGTACAACAGAGGCTGTAAACACTCGTCCTAAGTGGGAAATCTGAATCAAATCCCTCTCCTTAGAGTTCAAAGAATCCCAGTAAAGAGGAGACAGAAAGATGTAAGAGGCAGAAAAGATTGAAAACAGCAAGAAAACAAGGCCCTCTTAATCAACATGAACAAAGCTAATATGAGCTCACAGAGAATAAAGGAACATGCACAGGGTCTTCACAGGTCTCTACCACATCCTCTGCATATATATTATGGCTTCCACTTTCATGTATTTATGTGATTCCTAAAGTATACAAACAAATGTGTCTCTGACTCTTGTGTTCTGTTGGATTGTCCTGTTCGATTTCAATGTGTGCAGTGGGGATGGAGCATAGCAGTATCATACACTGAAAATAAGCCTTCCCAGC